>CM076572.1:961224799-961451113 GCA_034641835.2 Pinus albicaulis
ATTTGAATTTACTGTTATGTGATTTGAAATTCTTAACTTTGACTATGCACGTATACCCATGGACTAGAATTTGAATTTACTGTTATGTGATTTGAAATTCTAAAATTTGACTATGCACGTATACCCGTGAGTTTTTTTAATTTTTCGTCAGAAGTCCATGTCTGGACAGATGCCAACTTCCACATAATATTCCTAAAATTGGCGAGACAATAATGATACATTGCCTTTGCTTTCAAAATAGTTTTCCTTATCGGGAGGGTATTGGTATTAATTGTATTAAAGATTCTGTTTAGACTACATGGAACAAAATGGCGCATTTGTTTTACTCAAAATAAAATAAAGCGGGATAGGTGAAAGCAAAGGCGTTGTCTATTCATGCCATAAGGTTGGATGGCAGTTTTTTTTGGTGGAGTTTCTTAATTTTGTTTTCAAAATTAGAATGTTGTCTATTCATATGATGGTAATTTTTTTTTTGAGTTTGGTAATTTTGTTTTCAAAATTAGAATGTTGGAGTTTTTGAATCATTTATTTTTAATGGTGGAAATAGATTTGTACTATCAAAAATTTGAGGCACCAAAAATCTTGAAGTTTGACAGTTGTATTCATTGGAGCAGTGCCATTATTTTTCCCATTTCAATGACAAAACAAATGAATGGCAAAGTGTACTTTTAACACACACACACACATATAGGGAGAGAGAGAGAAATGTAGTCTAACTAATAGATGTTTTTGTTTTTTTATTTTTATTTTTTCCTGATAGTTTTTTTTGGTTAATTTTAATCAAAATATGGTTGAGATTTTTAAAAACTTGAGTTTAAGTTGTTTAATCTTTAAAATACAGGTGCCCCATGTGAATTTTAATCTAGTTATGCCTCAAAAATGTATTTTAAACAAAAAAAAATCACAATCTTACTTTGGTTAATTTTAATCAAAATATGGTTGAGATTTTTAAAAACTTGAGTTTAAGTTGTTTAATCTTTAAAATACAAGTGCCCCACTAGATTTTTAGGGTGATGAATCTATTTATGCCTCAAAAATGTATTTTAAACAACAAAAAATCACAATCTTACTTGAGGGATTTCAGTGAAAATATAATTTCATATATATAAACTTGAGTTTAAGTTGTTTAATCTGTAGAATTTGAGTGTCTTAGGGGGTTTTTCAGAGTGCTTAATCTATCTATGCAATCAAAAATACATTTTAAACGACAAAAAATCATATTGTTTCTTGAAATTGTTTTACCAGATTCCGGTGAAAAAATCTATTTCATAAATTAGACTACACCTATATATATATATATATATATATATATATATATATATATATATATATATATATATATATATATATATATATATATATAATTAATTAACAAAATAATTATATATATATATAATCAATTATTTTGTTAATTAATTATATATATTTCAAATTTATTTGATTTTTAATAATCTCAATTTTTTTTATAAATTATATATAATTAATTAACCATCATATATATATATATATATAATTAGAAATTTGAGGATAATTGTTTTTCTTAGCATTATTTTTACATTTTGGAGATTTTACCCAAGAAACAATATTTGGTCTTTCTTTTTCTTTTCTTTTAAATTAGTTTTTTAATATATAAATGGATTCAAATCCTTGAAAAACTTTAGTGCACTTGAATTGTCCAAAATTAACATATCAAACTTGTAATTTCAACAAATTCCTGCCACATTTAGGGCAAATCTAACCAAAAAATATACCTAAACAACCTCCAAAATTTACAACTTTTTCTTATTCTTTCATTTACATCTTAATTCTTTTCTTTATTGCGTTTTTTCACTAGAATGAGAATTTTTATATTTATATTCAAATATGTGCCAATAAATACTTCAGGTATTACTTATTAATATCAACAAAATTTTAGTATGTTCCCTCTTATCTAAGATCATTACAATCTTTTCTCGAGGGGCATGAATTTGAGCATACAAAAAAGAGGTTTTTTTAGGTGAAGCCTTATAAAATTGCCCCACCAAAAAGAAATTTTACATAATGTTTAGCTATTAAATTATAATATAATCTCTCATAACAATGAACTTTCCCATGCCTTGGGAAAGTTCATTTAAATCAGGACAATTGATTGTGGTTGGATTGCTTGAACGAGCCATATCATTAATGTTGAGGGTTAGAATGATTTTCAAAGCTTTGAGCTCTCCTATCTACTTCCGAAGTGTGTTCACTTTGTCTTCATTTTTCTCTAATTTTGCTTTCACCTCTTGAATATTATCCATAACACATGAAGTGGATACTATATGCTCATTGTGCTTCAATTTTAAGTTAAAGACATCTAATTGCAATTTGTCAAGCTTCTCTTCAAGTTGAGGAAAGTCTGCCTTATGATTACAACCCATATATGCCTCATTGTTGAAACCAATAAAACTGTGAATGTCAAGGGGGTTTTTCCTATAACCTAGAGCCTCTATTGTGTTTAAAAAATTGAGAAAGGAAATTGAATTATAGAAGTATCCAAAAATTTTATTTCAAAGCGCTCAATGATTTTGATTTGGTCATGTTGTCACTCAAATTGAGGCACGGTACGACAACGACTTAAGGCAGGGGTTGTCACTCTAATCCCTGCCCTCTCCGTTCTAGATGTATCCCAACAACAAGCTAAGGGGGGTAGTCCCTAAGGAATGTGAGAATGTGAGACTTGTTGGTAAACAAAAATTTTAGGAGACACGATTGAGTGGCCTAGCCACTTGATTGATTTTAGCAAGTTACTCGATTAGATTGGATTATTTTAGTGAGACTAGTGCCTTACGGATTAAACTATTTTATTTATATCGATTAAGTACCAAATTTCTGGATGAACAATCACTACTTAAGAGATGCTTAGCTATCATATATGAAGTGAAAGTCCTATAATCTAGGTGAAATGAAAAAAATATTGGTATATTTTAATTATATGCCTAACTAAATGTAGGATGTAGAGAGAAGTCAAGGCGAAACAAGCAAAGGCTTGGTTAATGATACCTCCCCTTGAAATCTAACCACCCGGTGCCTCTGACGCTACAAAGACTGTGGCTTTGATGACTGAAACGTCACCGTGTTAACCACTAGAGATGGTGTATCCTTCCCAAGCTACAAGAAGAAGGGTGGCCCTATATGTCTATCAACCAAGCTTAGGCTTGTAGGTCAATTTATTCATGAAAGAATAGGCATATAATGCAAATGCAGGGTGATTGGGTGTCGTTGAGTTAAGATTTATTATGATCTTAAGTACATACTTGATCTTTGATCTTTAGTTATGAAAAAAGAGTAATTTAATTGAAGAAAATACAATATTCACCACAAGATAGAGTGCTCAATTTCAATAGTTCTCACAAATATGTATCCAATGTAACCAATAGATAATTGCCCAAAACAAGATTAATGCTCTTTATAATAAATCACCAATATGTCAAGGATAAAATTATTATCGACAATAGATATTTGATTTGACCATAAACAATAAATCTAATGAAAATAATGGTAATAAGAGATATTAGAGCATTTATCCACAATATTCCTTAGAACAATTAGCCAAGGTTCTTTAGAGACAATGCAAGAAGGAAAACACTTGCTCAAGATATTGACAATTTAGATGATTTAGCAATTCTCAAAGCTATATCAATAAGTTATCACAATGCCAATTTCAAATAGAACGATTAGATCTCCAAGGATTGCAAATATGCCCAAGTTTAGTATTTCTTTTATATAACACCAATTGAAGCAATATTCAACAAAATATTAGATCTTGAGATTATGTCAAGTGTTTTTATGAGTGAGTTATTTAGTGCAAAACTAGAATCTCTTAGATTATGAAACTCACAAGGGAAAAGATGCGTTAGTATTCAACCAATTAAGAAATTGTCAAATCACTTCAACAATAAACAATCCTTTCCACAATGGAGCATTAACCAATGCCAAGATCCTTTATGTAACTTATGCTCAAATTTTATGACAACATTAAGCTAAATTCAATGAGAGAACTTAGAATGTAATAAATGAAATGCATATGAGTGCAAAAATGAAAATGAGGCAACCCAATTAAACAATGGTACAAGGGAAATAAGAGATGAAGAGTTTTTTAGATGCCAATGTCACTATTATGATCATACCTTATTATGCTTCTCTAAACAATATGAAAATCATCCAATTTCATGAAACATGCCAAACAATTATTACCTAATAGATGCAAATGACTTGTCAATGTTTTATGGTGACTTATCAATTAGTTTTATGCCACTTTTATGTATTTTTTACCACAACAAACAAAATGATTGAAGGCTACAAGAAAAATATTGATGAAGTGAGGGTTTGGGGAGGCAAACCAATAGGCATTTAGGTCTTGAAAATGAGTAGTTTTCTTGCTAATTTTTTCTCCAAGGACCAGCCCACTTGCAATACAAGTATTAGCTCAAGATCCTCTTGAAAATCGTTGCAACCATAATGTATTAGAGACAAAAATCAAGAGATAACCAAATCAATGACTAAAATGAGGTAAAGAGGGCAGGAAGAGGGCTAGAAGAGGGGACACTAGGATAGATAGGGTAGCGGTTAAGGGAGGAGGCCTAATCGACATGCCGAGAGGGAAAAGACAGAACCTAAGGCTTGTGACACCTAGGGTAAGCCTCCTAGAGGCTACCACAAGGAGAAATAGGGTTGCCGAGGAGGGGAGGGAGGCTTTTAGGCCTGTGACAAGGGTGAGGAAGAATAATATAGGGAAGAATAGGGCTAGAAGCACTTAAGGGCTGACGAAAAGGGAGGCTGAGGCCCTTGGAGGCTTGCAACTAGGACAAGGAAGAGGGACGAGGCCCTAAAAGGGCCTCTAAGGTCTGTGACTAGCCCTTAGATGGTTAGCGGATCAATAAGAAGGGATGAAAAGAGAAAATATGGCTCTAGAAGGGTTGACGACTAGGAGAGAAGGCTGGATGACTAGGCCAGAGGGGCACAAAATTTTTTTGAAGCCTGCAATTTGCTAAAAAATTCCTAAATTCACTGTAAAATTGTTGGATGATGGCCTTGCAAGTTAAATGGACACTAGGTCTTACCCTTAAGGGCCTATATCTAGATCCAACCCCCACCAAAATTTTCTTGATTAACCTAAAGTTCACGTGCATAAATGAAATACAATTTCCCAAAACCCCAATATGTACAAAATTTAAAATAAACCCAGAAAATCGCAACTTTTGCAAAACAAGGGTTAGAAATAATTTACAAAATCATTATACAAATTATATGCACAATATTTGCAAATACACAATGTTTGTAAATAAAACATTTTTGAGAAATAAATTCTAAATAATGGCAGTGGATGAATGTATTCTTCGAAAGTTAGAATATTGGCCACACCATTTTGCAAAGTTAGAACACGATATGAAAATTCTTAGAGCCCAAACAAGGTCGGATAATCCCCATATGATGTGAACTTGGAGCCTAAGGGCTATTGTACCTACAAATCTCTATATATTTTCTCGAATAGAATTACTAGATCATATTGTGAATCTATTCACCTAATATATAACCAATTTTCACCAATAGAATGTTCTTATCACTGAAAAGTGAAATAAAAATTCATTTAAAATTTTTAACACAATATATGAAAGCATATAACAACACATACCACAGATCAATGGATGATGAACACCATGAACTGAACCCCAAAGTATTTATATTATGATATTAAAATGTTCCTAACAGAGCAATGGCTCAATACCAGCGTTACAAATTTACATCATCCAGAGATAGCCCAAGCAGGGAAAATTTTGGGGGCTAATATTCGCAAATGGGCTAATTTTCTATGTTTTATCCAAAAAAAGATTCGCCCATATTTTATATCCTAAAATAATTTAACCTCAAAATTCACCAAAATTTTATAGAGAATATATAAATCATTAGAAAATTGAATATTTTACAAAAATATCGCTAAACATTTTATAATTTGCATGTTAGGGACTAGTAAGATTCGCTAGAGTTTCTAAAATTTAAGATAGATTTTCATCATTAAAATTTTCCCTGACCCCAAGATCAAAATTTTCCTGTTGTGTGTCTTGAGAAGAAAAATAGCTTCTATTTATAGAGAAATACCTCCAAGTGGAAAATAGTAACTAGTTAGCTTGATCCCCATCAAAATAATATCAACCGTCAATAGATATTCGATCATTTTTTAATCTCCACCGTCGAATATTATTATTTTGAGGGTTTTGTTTTTGTTTTTGTAAGCTTGGTAGTGCTTTCCTTTTCATTAATAAATCAGCAAATTACAACCAGATTAGATATGGTTAGGTGGCCTCAACTTGCGTAGAGGGAAACCAAGTCTGCTGGCCACCTAACTGCATGGTATGTCATCTAAAAGAAAAAAATTGTAATTTTTTAGGGATAGCGAAATGTTGAGGACAATAAAAGCCTAGCCAATAGTGCCCCTGATAGTCCAATTGACAAGATGTCTGTAGACCCTCCACAGTAAGGACAAGATGTCCATAGACCCTCCACAGTAAGCCATGTAAATGTATTTTGTTAAGTGGTTGGTATTGTCCAGTATATAGTAGTAGAAGTATTTGTTTTAGCTCTAAGAAGGAATGTAGAAAATTTTGAGTTCCTTATTCTAACCCTTTTTGAAAATTTTGTATCTATGAAAAAAATGTGAATTTTGTTGCAAGTAGGAGCAGAATTAGAAAATCCCTACCATTTGTGTTAAAAATAAATAAATAAAATATTTTATGGTTAAAACATGAAATAATAGTCTCATTATTTTACATTTTTCTATTTTTCGTGTGTGTATATATATATATATATATATATATATCATAGGTTTAAGTTGTTTAATCCTCAAAGATCAAGTGTCTCAAGAACTTACTAAAAATTGTATTGCTAGATTCCATTCAAAAAGCCATTCGTCTATTAGTTAGACTATGTATGTATGTGTGTGGCTAAGAGGAATCAAATATCTCTAGGTGCAAACATTTTTTTAAGTTTTTCACTTGAAAAAAGGTTTGTACCTCAAGAGATTTGATTTCTCGCAACTTGCTAAATTAGTAATTGAGATGGATATATACTAATTTTTTAAAACATTGCAAATTTTTAATTTCAATAAAATATATAATATTAATTACATCTCTAAAAAATAATAATTTTAAATTTTAAATACATGAGGAAAACCTAATATGTAAAATATTAATTACATGGAACCTAATATGTAAACTATTAATTGCATGGAGTATTTTATGTTTGTGAATTTAGGATTTGGTATAATATTAAATGAATCAAATTAAAATGAATTTTTTTCTTTCTTTCCGTGATAAATAATATTTGGGAAAAAATTAGGTATTTTTTCCTCAAAATAAGAATTCAATTTCTATTTTACTCTTCAAAATTTTATAACATAAAAGTATTGTATTTTAAATTATTAAAATTTCTAGAAATTATTTAAAATTCTTATAATTTTCAATATTTTTACAAAAATATAGTCAAACATTGTATGGTTGGCATTCTAAGAAGTAGTAAGGTTAGCCAAGGTTTTTACGCTTTAAGAGAAGTATGGATCCTTAAAAAAAATCCTAATATCATTTATAACATTATTTTCTAAATTTTTAATTGTATCCATCAAAATTTTAAATTTATGTTGCATTTTGGGATACAAAAATTTAGAGTTGACCCTTTGATTTGGAATTGTGATCTAATTTTTTTATTGTAATACATGAAAAAGTTAGAGTTACCTAGATTTGGAATTTTGATAAATTTTGTATGATCTAAGTCAATTAAAAAATGTTAAGAAAAATACCTAAAGACATTGTTCCCACCATGTGTGAATGTTGGATCATAATAAAATTATGTGCATACTTCAATTTTTTCCAAATTCTTATCCAATGTGTATATGAAAAGAGGGTCCATTTGCAAAAATATTCTCTTTCTCTATATTAACTCTTGATTCATCAAATGCCAAGAATTTTTTATTTTTTATTTTTTATTTTTATTTATTTATTTATTTTTATTTTTTTTAGTTGTAATTTTTTTCTCAAAATTTTCTATATTTAAAAAGGTTTACAAATATATATATATATATATATCGCCCAACTCATTTCTCAGCCAACTTTGTTGTACCTCTCACTTTACCATCCTAAATTATTAATTCTCCTCTCTTATTGTGGAAACTCACTCTCTTCTTTAGTTGCAAGTATGTCATGTGATGTAGGGGAATGAATTACTCAATTTCCCTCTCCTTTTCTCTATATACTTAGTGTAACCTTTACTCCCACTACTATTTGGACCATACCCACCTTCTTGTTTCACACTTCACCCTATGTGAGTTGGTTCTTATTTGCATTGTCACATATATTTCATGTCATAGGTTGTCAAGATTCAAATATTTATGCACTTTGATATCTTCATCTTAGTGGAAGTTCTCTATGTATTGTTGTTATTTTCTTTTGTTATGCCTCATAAAATTTCTCTCATTGTAGCAATCTTGTACATGACTTTTCAACTCCTTTGTTTGTTACGTATTTATTTCATTTATATTTCACTCATTAAACTATTCTATGGATTGTTGATTTCATGTTTTCTTTTTCATTTTTAGCTCTGTGTATGAGTATAAACAAACCATTATCCATGGCTACCATTTTATGTCTATACCAAACCAATTTTATGATCCATCCAATTCTATTGGATATAGTCTTAATTCAACTAAAAGTATCCCTGTTTTACTCTTCATCAACTTTTTATCGTGTGTTTTCTTCTAGCTCAATCTAATTATATATGTTTTGAAATATAATTAGTCCTTATAAATCACATCTATAAAGTAGAGAAACATATACTAATTCCAAATCTTTGTTTGTCTTTATTTTGCAGTAAGAATAATGTTTTCCTACTTTCTTTTAGCAATTTTCTCAAACACAAAACCTATTTTTTCTTCTCATTAAAATCATTAAAATCCAATCCCTTGTGTGTTATATCTAATGACCACCTTCAAAGCCAATATGTGTTCCCTTTAATTGCAAAATACTACTATTTTAATTTTGGATGTGTTCACATTCATCCTAATCTCAATGTAAAAAACGATTCTAAAACTTCTAAATAATCTATATATCTCTAAAAAATATAATAATAATAATAATTATGTCTATAGAATTTTATTATGAGGGTTTTTTGGTAATACTATTGAGATTCGTCGTCCGCTACAGCTGGCGCAAATCTCAGCAGTGCCCTAGCCAACAATAAATTATCATTTAATTTTGTTGGGACTCCATCTAATGTAAAAGGGATAAGGGTTTCCCTTTCATTCATATGGTTGTGGCAACCGTTCAAGAGAGAACACAAAAAGCTCTCTGAAAAATTAAATGATGGAAATATCGACGAGGTTATTCATGGAAGTAAAGATAGTTCCTTCATATTGGTCATTACGTGAAACCCACAGGGGAAGATCCATATAAAACCCAATTTCTTTCACAGACCATTTCCCTTCCTCTTCCTCTTATTTTTCAATGTAAATTAATATAAATATAATTCATCAAGAATGTTGGGTCAAATTCAAAAAAAATATTTCTAACATATTCATCTTATTTTTCAATGTAAATTAATATAAAGATAATTCATCGATATAAAATTTACATATTAAAAATTTTAAGTTTTGTTATTAAGTAAATCAAATCCCAAGTTATTATAAATTAATGTAAATATAACTCAGGAACATAAATTTACTGTTGGAAATTAGATTATTACTGAGAGAGGGTGAATCGGTAGTGAGGCATTTTTAAACTTTTTTTTGCAATCTCTTAATCTTTTACACCATGCATAAATTGAATCACAAACCATAGATCAAGTCACCAAAAATAAATATGCAACCATCAAAAGCAATCACACAAAGGACACAAAGATGTCTGGTGGAAAACCCTCTCTAGGGAAAAAAACCACTCGTTGTTGTTGGGCTGCTCAAATTCTATTATGTCAAGCAAATTTTTTACATAGATTTATACATATGGCTACTATCAAATGGAGACTGTTTCTCAAGCAGATCTACGAACTACCATCTACTGAAGGCCACCATGATCAACGATCCTCGCCTAGTTAGTCCTAAACTATCAAAGTCTCTATAGACTCCAATCTGTTGAAAGCTACCACGACCAATGAGCCTTGCCTAGTTTATGTCGAACTATCCAACCACTATTGGATTTGAGAAATCTACTTTCTTATATTGATTTCGCTTCAGTCCTCCGACACTTTTCCTCTATATCGTTCTCATTTCAAAATATTTCAAACTGGAACCGAGAACTACTCAACATGAGCAGTGAGCAATATAACATCAAAGCGCATAATGAAAGCACAAAGCTCCAACCTCAATCACACTACAATTGTTGGAATCACGATTGTTGTTAGACCAAAACCCGCAGGCATTAGTCTCTACTACAATCACCAGAGTTAGGATCCACGAGAGGCGGTTAGTCCATGTCGCAAAACACACGGGGAGCGTTGAACCCAATGTCCAACAATCTCCCCCCAACGCGAGCCGGGTGAGTTTTGAACTCGAGACCTGTCTCTCTGATACCACTTATTGGAATCACGGTTTTCGTTAGACCAAAACTCGCAGGCATTAGTCTCCGCTAAAATCCTCAAATTTAGGATCCATGAGAGGTGGTTAGTCCATGTCGCGAAACACACGACGAGCGTTGAACCCAATGTCTAACAACAATCTCCAAAATCTCTCCAAGACACTACACCAACCCACACTTCAAAACTTCACTCATGGATGAATATCTGGTTGAAATAAGCTTTAGCTCACTGCTGCTACAACTGCAATCTGCTTCAGAAATTATGTACTAGAGAACACATGCAGCGTGTAGGCTTTTCTCCACAAACACACTCTCACAACATCACTAGACCATCAATCATCTCACAATGACCTTCATTTAATATGTAGATGAACTCAAGTGCTCAACTCAATAATTAATCAGAAGTGTTGGGAATCACAACTCTATTCATAAGCTTGATTAGATCTGGATTCAACTCATTGACTCAATCAACCACTAACTACATTAACCTTCTTGATATTTTCAACTTTAATCAACTTCTGGAGGCCCCACAAACTTTTCCGACCATAAACTTAAAAATTTCGATCAATGATGTCGCCACAACACAAAAATTATCTTAGTAACGCGAGGAATTTTAGTGAAAAATCCATAGTCGCTCCCTTACCACTGCCATCCATGCAACTTTAGCATATTGGGGCTGTAACTGCTCCCTTAAGCATGTCTCCATGTGAATTTAGAATCTCAACCACTCCCTTGACTCAACATGCATGTGACTGGGGCTAAAAATCAATAAAAGCATCATTTCTTCAATCAAGAACCTCTACCACTTGTTGGAACATCTTCCTCAGCTCATCATTTCTTCAATCCAGAACCTACACCACTTGTTGGAACATCTTCCTCAGCTCCTATAAACTCCTCCAAACTTTTGTGTAAAGTCTGAAACTGATGAAATATTCTAGGGACAAGTCTATAACATGAAATACCTAGTATGCCAACTTTAACATCAAGACCAACACCTCCATCTCCTTAAGAAATAACCATAACATCTTTAACATCTGTAGCAACATCTCCAACACATGTAAAACCATCACCAACTCCTACAACAACAACATCAAGTCATACAAATGCCTCCATCATTGGTAGAAGCACCTCTAACACAAGAAACCACAATTGAACACATGTAGCAACAATCTAATGTCTCCAAGACATGTAAAGACATATGCAACATCTAGAGACGCTCTCCAACCTCCTGCAACAACAACGTATCCAACCAACACAACATGCCAACCTATAAACCAATCATCACATGTAGAATCCATATTTATTGAGCCTTCACTAGGTCTAGTCATAAGTGCGTTAACATTAATGCCAACTGACAAGACCATCACCAAGCACTCATCACGCATCACACATGCATGTGACTAGCAAAAACTCCAACCTGTTGACATCAATGCTAACACTACAATGCCAACATTTACAATTGAATATTTAATCTTCATTATTTAGGAAATTTAACCCTAAACTATTACAAAATATATGTACAATATGAATTTCATTGTTAATATATATTTATGATCTATGCAATTGCAATAAATTTATTTATACAAATTCATAGCCTAAGTATCTGAAAATATATGCATAATTTGAGTTATATTATTAGTATATATGTTTGGGGTGGTAGGTGCAAGGGTGATGGTGGTGTTAGTATGCATCAATGGACAAATTAAATTATCCTTTTATTGGGGTTTGAGATAAGTCACTAATAATCGAGTAGAGGAATATGTTTTGTTACAAGGAATTTTCTAATGAATCATGTTTAATATCAATAAATCAATCATTTTAAGGGACTCCATGGTCATCGTTTGACATCTCCACATCGGCTCTTCCCTGTTAGACCTTAAACTGAGAATCCATTTCAAAAGGATTAGAACCTTGTTGAATTATATGGTTGAGGTCAAGGGGTTCCATGTTCTTAGGCATAACAATCTAGAAGTTGACCAATTAGTAAATCAAGAAACTTGGTTGGACATTGGCACCCTTCATGTCAATAAATGGGTGGGTCACCTTCCCATACCATGAATTAATGCCAAGTGGAGGTAGTCATGTGTGTGGGCTAGGGTATGATTTAATAAGTTTGAAGCATGAGATGTTGTTATGTAAGGCCATGTGATTTCCTATTTGAAGCTTGTGGGAATTTTAACTTAGAGCACATTGGTAACTCTGAACATGTACACTTTAACAAATAAGTAATTAGGGAATGAGAAGGATGACAAGACATTGCAAAATCGCCTCACACTAGAAATGGGATTAGCACCAATGAAATAAAAAAAAGAAAAACACAAAGGTTCACATACAAGCCCTTTTTCTAATTAAGGATGACCAACATATTGAACACTATAAGTTTCTAAATTTGTGCAAGATCTCAAATATATGTGGTAGGCTCCTCATATTAGGTTGGAAATTGGTCAAGTATGGGAACTGTTGGGCCGAGTCACCTCATTTTGGCTCTTGTGATGCTGTTCCTTGTGGAAGGGATATATTGTAATGGTAGATTTATGGTGTGACCAAGGAAATTAGAACTTGCCTAAATTGCGTTCATTGGACATGTTTAGTTGATTTACCCTTAATGCAGAGTGGAGTTTGAATCCTCTTAACTAGGAATGTGGAAAAATTTATAGTGAGCCCTCTTATTTAGATACTATGGGAGCATGACTTTGGAGAGAATGGGATAAGTAGGAGCCATTTTTCTACAATGGAGCAAGAAATCAAGAAATTTTAGGAATCCATCATTCAACTACAACTTCACTACAACCAACTAGTGTTAAAAGTCATTAGGACTATCAACATCAACATTGTCAGCTATCATATTCAGATTTGATTGTTGGATGTACATTCAATAGGATGAGAATGATATAGGGTACCTCAGAGGACAAATTGAGGTATTAGAGCAATTTTTTGCTGAAGGTTCTCATCCTTCTCTCTCTTTAGTTATTTCTATTAGTGCTTTTGGTTACCATGTTCCAATTTTGAATGCAACTACTTTAGAAATTGAGCTAAAGGGTTTACATGCAAAATAACATCATAGTAACTTAACTTAGATTCTATGGAAGTCAATTTTTTCTTGATTTTAGGGTTGTTTTGGCATGTCTATATTGCTAGGATATATACCATAGTAATTCAATTATTGGAATTTAATTATGGCACTAGGCCTATTGAATAACCAAAAGTTGTAAGCTTGCATATGAGAATTCTAGTTTATCTAATGTAATATTGGGTCTCCAAACATTTATTTTATTAATACAAATATTTATGTTATGGTTGTTAAAAAAAATTATTAGTATATATATAATTCATGCCATTTTAAGACCTCTATCTATACAAATAAATATAAGGCTCCAATTTGCATAATTGTTAATATATTAAATTAACCCTTTCATCTTAGATTTAATTATTCATTTACCATTAAAAAAATTTCAACCATTTTATATACTCCCTACCTATCTCCAATACTTTAATAAATTATGTTTTCTTATGACATGGTATTTTGACTTTGACTAGTATTAATTTGTTTTTGACAAAAAAAATTATGCTAACATTGAGAATTCAATTTTTGTTATTATTATTATTTTGTAATGTGATTGGTTGAGGTCTTATTATGGACTCTTTAGTAACTATCATTTTTATTAGTTACTAATTTCGTGTCTATTAATTACTAATTTTTTGTTTTTAGTTTTATTTCATTTTTATTTAACTTTGTTTTCTTTCCCTTTTTCTATTATTTCCATTTTCATAAATTTTAGTTTTTTCTCCATATTTTCAATTTAAAATGCCTTATTATTATATGAAAAACATATTTTAATAAATTTAATTATAACAAATAATATATATTAATAAAAAATAAAACACATAAATATATATATATATAAACATATGTATTATGTGTATATCTGTTAATATAAACAATATTAGCTAATGATAGTTTTTGGTGATGACATTCAACAATGTAGTGTTTTATTAGTTGTTTTATTTTTGTGATGATTTTTTTATGTCTTTATTGTTTTTTAGTTTAATTAAACTATATTTAAGCTAAGTGACAGACACTCGCTACTATGTATTCCCTGTTTGTTATGTGAAAACAAATTATATGTAATTTCGTTTTGTAAACCCTAGCTTGGCGTTAATTCTTTAATTGAAATTTAGCCTTACCATGGTAGCAGAGGGAATCTACTCCTCCCCTTGACTTATTTTCCATTTCTATAGCCTTTAAACAACTGTTAGTGTAAACAATCTATCTAGTTCCATGACTCATGATGGAATGATTCGTCAGGGAAGTTGGATTTAATGCTGAAGTTTGGCTTCAAAGTTTCAATGGATACGAAAGCATTGAATTTCACGGAAGAAGGGTTTGATGAGCCAATTCATATAAATTTTCCCTCTCTTCATTTGATGGAATAATGGACCTTCTACAACTAGAAATTACTAATAAAAAGGCTTGAATAAAGATTGTCTTAAATGAAAAGGGTATTATGTGGTTAAGTTTGAGTTGAAGGAGGAAAATCCCTTATATTTTAGTAGCCATATTTATATGGTTCCATAGTTATGTATTTAAATTAGTGGACTCTTGATTTTGATCCTGAGTTTGACATTCTTTTTGTTGTTCCAATTTGGGTTCGTCTTCCTCAATATCCATTGGGGTGATCATGATGCTTTGAAATGCATTGGGGATCTATTGGAAAATACGTAGATAAATTAGATCGCAAATGACCTAATTTTTCTTATGTAAGGATATGTGTTAAAATAGACTTGGAAAATGGGGTTGCTGAAGCAGTTAATAACTCTAGACAACTGGACTTACATTCAACAGATAGATTATGAGCATATTCTATTTAAATCTACTTTTTTCCACGAAGAGAAAAAAAATGTTAGAAATTTTCCTAAGAAAATCGAGGAGACAAATAACCCTAAAACAAACCAGGAGAAATAAAATGGTTGGAAACAAGTTAAGAATAAAGGCTAAAAAGGTCTTGTTTCCCTCAAAACCCTCTGTTGAATCATGCCCTTTTGATCCCCTCCAACTATGTTCCTCCCCTTTCTCAAAGCCCTTCCTTAGATGTCATTCTCGTCTCCCCAATAAGTTCAAAAATATGGGACTTGATCCTTACCGTGAATTTAATGGTTGTCCTATTACACACATGATCTTATCCTTATTATCATGTAGCTCCCCCCTGCTCCAACATCTTCGCCAATTTTCTTGTGGAAAATCCAAATCCCTCTCTTAATCTTAATAAGCAATCCTTCCCCTCAGAGTAAAAAATTATAGTAACTCACCAAACTATAAAAGAAAGAGAAATTATTGAAGATAGGTCACAAAATAAAATGGTGAGAAGAACGAATAAAGGTAAAAGGGAAGAGACAATAAACTTCAACAAAACGATGAGAGATAAATAATCACTACAGAAAGTATATGGTTCAAAAAAAGGAAAATGTCAAGAAGAAAATGTGGTGGTAGGAGCATTGGGAGGTGATCCTCCCCCAATTATGAATTAAAATGAAAATTATATTGTGGAATTACATGGGCATGGAAACAAAACCAAAGAAGAAGCAATAAGAGAGTTATTAAAATCGTAAAAGCCTACTTCAATTTTAATCCAAGATAGCAAGTTAGCATAAGAGGAAGCATTCTCAAAGTAAAAAATTTGGAAACACAATTCAGAGTTAGCAATAGGATCCAATGGAGCCTCAGATGGAATACTCACACTTTAGGACCACACTAATTTTGAGGTACACTTTTCTATTGTTTTAAATAACTGGACATTACAAAGATTCCAACACCTTGGTTTAGGGAAAATTTTCAATTTAATTAATGTTTATTCTCTTGTTCGTTATCTGAAAAATATTGGATTTTGGGACTCACCATAGACGATGAAAGGAAATTATAGTTTAGAGCATATCATCATTGGAGGGGACTTCAAAACTACCATTTCCACATCAAGAAAGAAAGGATGGAGCATAGTAAAGGATTCTATGCGTGAGAAAATGAAGGATTTAATAAATGATTGAGATCTTGTGGATATTAAGTCATTGAATGAAAAATACTCATGGATTAATATAAGAACTGGACTAGACCATATAGCAATGATATTAGATAGATTTATGATCCACAATAGCCTCTTCCTTGAATATTACATAATTTCTTCAAATTTAATTCCTTTAGCTATCTCAAAATGATAAACTAATTTATCTTTCTATGGATGCCCCTAATAACTACAAGCCAATTCCCTTTAGATTCAATTCAGTCTAGTTGCATAATAATGAGGTAGAAAAATAGTCACAAAAGCCTAGAAGACTAACATAAGGTGTTCTCCTTCTTTTATATGAGAATATAAATTAAAATTGGTAAAAAGAAATAAAGAATGGACATCCAAAGAATATGTAAATTAAAATCAAGAAATAAATACACTTCAATATTCTTTGGAAAAATTAATAAAGAAATGGAAGTAGGCGAAGTCATGGAGGCTTTAATTCAAAAAGAAAAGAAAAAAAACATGACCTCAAATTGCACTTGATTTACAAGAGAGGAGGAGGAATGGAGACTAAGATCTCGAAATATCAAAATAAATTTAACACCCTCTTATTGTTACATTACACAATATTAACAATAACAAGTAATATTTATAATTAGGGGCGATAGGAGCGGGTGTGATCATACACTCTGAAAAAAAAATGAAATCAAATTTGCTTGGGGACTGGGAGAGGAGACCAATAATCTTTCAGAAGCTTATGCTTTATACCATGGAATAAAGTAAGTTGTTCAATTGAATGTACAAGAGATAACAATGATAGCAGACTCCTTCCTCGTCCTATCCAAAATTATAAGGTAAACCTCCCCCAAGGACCTTAATCTTGCTCAAATTATCAAGCACAATCTTAATCTCCTCTATCTCATCCCCAAAAACCAATTCTTCCATGTTTTAAGGGAAAACAACCCATGAGTAGATGAAATGGAAAATATGGGTTGTTCTCTCCCCAAGGGAGACCCAGTGAGCCAAGGTCAAATTACAAAGGACCCTCTCCCCGAATATTTATACAAAAGGCACCATAAGTTATAAATATTCTAATGATCTAAACATGGATAACACCCTCTGCAAGAATTCCAAATGTATACACATGGATTACACTTGTCCTTCACATATGATGGCTTCTAGAGCCTCTAGAGTTAATCCAAGAGGACATTTTCAATTCAGACTAAGTGGTGGTTTATGTCTCATCATTCCTCCACTCAAAGTGACGATGGATGACTAGAAGAACCCTAAGAAGAAGCATCAAAAAATGGTAGTCCAAGGGAAGTGTTTAAATCATCAGGAGATCTGGGGGGAACACCCTTGGCGACGATGAGTTCAATCCATAATCCTAAACATAGGGGACTATAGTGGTGCAAATTATATTAATGAGTGGTGGTTGATGGCCAAAAACTCCACTTGGTTTCCCAACCCGACCTGTAAAGCCTCAGTTGTTCGATGCTCTGTGGTGTGAACCTTCAACCTTGGTCTTGAACTTTCTCTTACAGGTATCTCTCTTTCCCTTCCCTACATTTTGAGGTCACCTATATCATGATTTTGTTGTTGTTTGTAATTTCCCCTCGATGGTCTGTTTAGTGTCTCCATAGGTCCCATATTATTTGGGTTGAGCTCTCTTCAAACTATGTCTCGCCTACTTTATCTTTTTGTTTCTCTTGTTGTTAGTCATATTGGAATAAGTTGCATCTTGGTCTCATTAAAGACATTGCTTCTATTGTTTTGTATTCTTATGGATGGAGAAGGGTTAACGACGATCTCACTTATAAACTCGAGTTTTAATTCCAACAAGGCTGATAACCTCTTAGATAAGTTCTGAGACACTGGACTTTGTGTGCTCTCAATGTATTGTATACAAATCTCAATAGCAACTTAGAGGAACAAGATTTCTAGGAGAAGTTCTAATGAAAATCTCAACAATATTGCCCAATAGAGGTGGTCCTTTACTGCATGAATTCAACCCAATCAAACCTTCACTTACAATATGAGAAATCATGTGAATGTTCTACTCCCCCATTTGGATGAAGTGCATTCTCAAATGGACCAGCTCAAAAAAATTCCTGAAGATGAAAATGTCCCCAGAGGGTTATTAGTCTTATAAATAATCTTAGTGGATGACTTCTAATTTTTGTTTTTTGATAGACAACTTTTGATGCTATTACAAATGTTGTAATAAGTTTACTAATAATGAGTGTGCAAAAATGAGACCTCTGGAAAAGAGAGTTTGTATGACGCTAAAAAGAGAAACTCTGAGAAAGGTTCTCCCATCAATTTTTTTTTTTTGAAGTAGTAAATCTATGCTTTACACCCAAGATCTTTTAATATAATCAATTTAAAATGTGTGAGAATATTAAAATTTCAATAATGATTTATGGGTTCAAAAAATTAGTCTACATATACAAACATTTTGCTAAAGCATATATATTGGCCAACGGTAATGTGGTGACACTGATATAATGGAGTTTGACAACTCATGTCCAACGGTAATGTGGTGACATTGATATAATGGAGTTTGATATAACACTCAATGCAGACTCCCTACACTAACGTCACCATAATGTTATTGCCTACCGAATTACATGTTTCATCTTTTTTTCTTCAACAAAAATTAAAAAAAAAAAATACACGTTGGGATTTTGGAGTAGTCATGCTTGCCTCCAAATTAATTCAGTCCCACAATGAGACACGGGCCCTATGCTTTGACAGATTCTTAATTTATTTTATATTCGAATTTTGAGATGATTATTAATATTTTAATATATAATCTAATTTCATGATGGATTATGTAATGTATAGCTTTAAATAGTTCACATGCACTATAATTGTTTTCTATTTATTTAAGAACAATATTCTTATAATCAAACCTAGTGATCGTTATCCAACTATAGAATATTTGGCTTTCCTATAGAATTGTTATTATTATGTCACTGGTAAGTGACATATAGCGATTAGGTTTCCATATTAATTTGGCACTGTTACTTAATTTGGCAAAGTTGAAAGAATGCAAGAGTTGGATATACTATAAGATATAAATTATAGGGAGGCATGGTAACAATATTGAAACTGGCATTTATTTCAGTAACAATACAATTGCCATTGTGATGATATGAACATATAACCGATCTTGAAGAAGCACAACAAAATTGCCTTTTTTGAGTTTTAAGTTGTTTTAAATCTTTTCGTAGTTCGTTAAATTATCATGCTAACCACACTATTGAATTAATATTAATTTAGTGATCTCGCGAGTTAGACCATCAAAGTTATCTATTCCCTGGGGTGATGAAGACCACAAGATGAAAAGCAAAACACCAGAGAAATTTTATTTTTAGTAAAAATCTTATGATGGGTGTAAATGTATTAATGGAGGCAAGTACAACTTTGTGGTTACTTTAATTAAGTCTCTCGATGCTATGTTGAAGTCCTTAAGAGTTTGCCATATTTTTAAGCATTGTGTTTGATTATTCTGTTATAAATGGTTTGACATTAATTCATGTGTATATTCACATTGTATTAAATGTGGAATTTTAGTGATAAATGTTTTCTAACATCTATGTGTAACTTTTTTGTACAATTAAAAAAAATGTTTAAATTAATGTGTAATGTTTAAAGTAATGTAAATATATTTGACATGTGTAAGTCATCATAAATATATTTATGTGGTTAATATTATTCAATTTGATTTTTTTATGTATTTATGATAAATATATCAGATTTGGGAATAAAATATATTTTAGTCTTTGAGTTTAAATATTTGATTCTATTAATTGTTTGGATATTACTTCTATATTTACATTATTTAATTTGATAATACATTAATTTATTAGGTCTCTTCAACCTAATATGGAAGAGATGTTGTAAGGTTATGTTAAACATTTTGCATTAGTCAAAATACATAACAATGAAAATACAAATAAACTGCAATTAAAAAAATAAATAAATCAGAAAAATAAAATTATTAATTAAAACATTTTGACTAGGTCAAATTACATAAAATTAAAATAAAATTCATAAAATTAACAATCATAATTATCAATTATTAATAATTAAACTAGTCTAGATCCATTTAACTTTGGATCTATCAAGGGGTCGAGAGGAGATCTAGATTGGTTTATTAAAAATATGAAATTTGTAAGTCATTAGAAAGTGTTGTATGTCCTGTCGTGTTGTGTTATATAAACGTTTTGAATTCGTCAAATTACACAATAATAATAATAATAATAAAATTTGATCCTTTAGGACTTAAGAGAGATCTAGACTACTAAAATTTTGTTTTGTGTAGTAATTCTTATATATTATTATTATATATATATATGCAAGAATAACCCAAATATTTTCTGGCAGGAATTTCAACCGAGGAAGAAGCAAATCGAAAATAATATTATAGCCAATCAATGGTTTGAATATGGAAGAAAACTCTATGATAAAGTATCAGAGGTTAAAGCTCCCTCGGGGATCAACACAACTACAAAGCTCTTCATGTTACAGGAAGTGGAGATTGGAATTAAGAAGTTGAAAACATGAAAGGAAAAAGACTTGGTTGAACTTCAAACAGAGTATCTAAAATGGGGAATGACCACTCTTACATCGCACATCATGGAAATATTCAACAACCTCATTCAACAAGGATTCCCAAGAGATTGGACAACTAGTCTAGCAATACCCCTTTTTAAAAGTGGAGACATTAATAATCCTTCCAATTATAGAACCATTATGATCAATCCTTTGTTTGCAAAACTTTTCGGCAACATGGTAGAAAATAGAATTAGTAAATGGGCAGAAGTAAAAGAAAAGAAGGCAAAAGGACAAGCGGGTTCAAGGCCGAAGTATTCTACAATGGATCATGGCATCACATTGAGACACATTATTGAAAATGTTTGGGGGGATAAAGAAGAAGTATTTTGCTATTTTGTTGACTTCAAAACAGCATTTGACACAGTCCCTAGAGATAAGTTGTGGCGTAGAATGGAAGAACTTGAAATTCCTTTGCATTATAGAGTTGTTGTCCATAGACTTTATGAAGAGGTGAAAGTCAACATTAGAACCTCAGCGGGTATTTCAGAAAGCTTTAGAAGTGACATTGGATTCAAGTAAGGTTGCCCTCTATCCCCTACCCTTTTGGTTTATATATTGATAGACTGAAAGAGTGGATGAATTTGCAAGGCGGGGATGGTGTTCGGTTGGGGGAGTTTGTGATAAAGCTTCATTTATCTGTTGATGATCTTATTTTGATTTCTAAATCGACCCATGCATTGCAGATACACCTATATGCCTTTGAGCATTTTTGTAGAGCAATGGGGATGCAAGTCAATACTAGCAGGACCAAAATAATGATTTTATCTAATAAAAGGAAGCAGAGTCAACATACGTTCTTCTTTGAAGGCAACATTCTTGAAGAAGTAAATGAGTACAAATACCTCGAGATTGATTTCAACAACAAACTTAATTGGGAGGACTGTAGAAAGAAGAGAATCTTAGGAGGGTGGAAAGCATTATATGCTCTTCAAAACAGATGTAGAGAGGCAGAGTTATGGGATTGGAAAACGATTAAAGTGCTTTTTGGACTCCTAGTTTGTCCAGTGATGCTATATGGGTTTGAATTCTGGGCTAGCAACACCACTACATTGAAGAATTCAACCCTGCGTATGAACTCCAACAAAAGGAGTATTGGAGCTAACATTCTATGGAGGGCAAAGGTTCTTATTGCTCAATTAAGAACCAACTTGCATCAACTTCGATGTGAAACAGGACGGTGGAAAAGGCCTAAAGAAGCTTGGGAAAAATGAGTGTGTATATTTTGTACGTCTGGGGCAGTGGAATCGGAAAAAAAAATTCATTTTGGAATGTGATGCATTCAAAGACATCAGAGAAAGTTATGGGAATATGTTAGCAGCGGTTTCTTGGCATTGTCTTTTCAGTGATGGGATTGTTGGAAGGTTGGGCCAGCTCATCATCAATTTGAATAAGAAAAGGACTAAAATGCAACAGGCGAAAAACAAGGAACTCATGGTCCCATAGACTATTTTTAGTCTCGCAGATGTTAAAATATTGTTTCGTTTCATTGTAATTTTTATATAAAATTACATTTTAATTTTGGTATTAAATATATTTTTAATTTTTTTGTTATTAAATTGAAGATTTATATTAAGTGTTAATTTTGTTTTTTTTAATAAATATTTTTTTATATATTTTTTTGAAATGTTAATTATTATGGCACAATAAATAAAAACAGAGTTGTCTTTAGTGCGACTTTTTGAAAGCTTTTCCTGTGGGTTTGTTTTTCTGGTCTAATTTCTCTACAATTTGGCCAGAATTCATTGAAAACAGAAGTTTGATGGGTAACCTTGGACAATGGAAATGCCCTGAGTTTTTTAGGGTGCTAAATCGGTATAGAGTCAAAAAAACCAATTTAAATAACAAAAATCAAGATTTCACCTCAAATTTTTTCACCAAATTCCTGCACCAAAAACTCCAAAAAATTGCACTAAAAACCACCTAATAACAATGTAAAAAAACAAAACCACCATCATTGCCATTAAAGAAGCTTGTTTAAAAAAATTATATAAAAATATATATATATATATATATTAAATGTTCTGCAGTTAACCAACAATATAATTTGAAATTCTTAACTTTGACTGTGCACGTATCTCCATGGACTAGAATTTGAATTCACTGTTATGTGATTTGAAATTCTTAACTTTGACTGTGCACGTATACCCATGGACTAGAATTTGAATTTACTGTTATGTGATTTGAAATTCTAAAATTTGACTATGCACGTATACCCGTGAGTTTTTTTTGTCTGGACAGATGCCAACTTCCACATAATATTCCTAAAATTGGCGAGACAATAATGATACATTGCCTTTGCTTTCAAAATAGTTTTCCTTATCGGGAGGGTATTGGTATTAATTGTATTAAAGATTCTGTTTAGACTACATGGAACAAGATGGCGCATTTGTTTTACTCAAAATAAAATAAAGCGGCATAGGTGAAAGCAAAGGCGTTGTCTATTTATGCCATAAATTAGTTTGGATGGTAATTTATTTTGGGTGGAGTTTGGTTATTTTGTTTTCAAAATTAGAATGTTAGAGTTATTGAATCATTTATTTTAATGGGGGAAATGGATTGATACTATCAAAAATTTGAGGCACCAAAAATTTTGAAGTTTGACAATTGTAACTTAGATTTTTAATTTTTTTTTTGGATTTTATCATAATTTTGCGGGATTTTCCATTATTTTCAACGTTAATTTGTGAGTTTTTTAGACTAGTTTGAAAATAAATTTAAAGGATAAATATATACATTCTTTGGAGTAGTGCCATTATTTTTCCCATTTCAATGACAAAACAAATGAATGGTAAAATGTACTTTTAACACACACACACACACATATATATAAGGAGAGAGAGAAGTGTAGTCTAACTTATAGTACAGATTAAATGTTTTTTTTTTTTATTATTTTTTTTTTTCCGGATTGTTTTTTCAATGACAAAACAAATGAATGGTAAAATGTACTTTTAAGACACACACACACACACACATATATATATAAGGAGAGAGAGAAGTGTAGTCTAACTTATAGTACAGATTAAATGTTTTTTTGTTTTTATTATTTTTATTTTTTCCGGATTGTTTTTTTGGTTAATTTTAATCAAAATATGGTTGAGATTTTTAAAAACTTGAGTTTAAGTTGTTTAATCTTTAAAACACAGGTGCCTCATGTAATTTTTAGGGTGCTGAATTTATTTATGCCTCAAAAATGTATTTTAAACAACAAAAAATCACAATCTTACTCTGGTTAACTCTGCTTCTTCTTATTCAACCCATCTTCTTCCGGGATTGTTTTTGGACCAGAGTTAAGGGGTTTGAGGTCCTCTGTTTTCCCGGAAAATATTCTGTCTCTCTGAATTGGTTACCGAATTGGGTTCAGTGGTTCTGTTTTCTTTTCTCTTCTGATAGACACGTTAACTATGATCAAAGGGTATGCACGGGATGTTTAGATACTGTTCCTCATTCCCTCACTATGCCATCCTGCCTGTTTGTGTTACTGAATAGGATTCTTCCAACCATGGGGAAGAGACGATCAGGGTCTGAATCTGCTAAGGGAAAACAAAGGGTCCAGTTTGAGCCTGCCCCTAAGAAATGTGGACGTAAAACCAACCAGGAGCATCTGGAGACCCTTGCCGCTAATTATGTGATGGGTAATTCTTCAACTGTTCGCCAAGAAATACGTGGCTGGGAAAGGGATATACAAACTGATCCTGAAGACAATGAAGCAGAAGCTGAGATCCTAGATTTCATTACGGACCCTGGCAATACCTGTGGCTGTCTTACTCTATTCAATCAGACTATTCATACATACTAGATAGTCAAGTGTCTTATAGCAAAAGCTATTCAGAGTTTCCCGCGCGTCCATGCTAAGGCAGACTCGCCAAAGATAGAACCTTGCCTTCAGGACCTGCTTCAGGACATACAGAACCAGTTGCAACATATCAAGATCACTCAATATCAAGCAACTGATCGTATTAGCAGATTGGATGATCGGGTAGGCCGTATGGAGAAGCTGCTCCAGCAGCTGCAACAAGTTGATATGCCTGGGTCTACTGTGAAAGACCCAGCTCCAGTTTCCTCATTAGATGGCTAGTTGTTTTCTGTATTTGGCTTTTTGATGCACTTTTTAAATGTATATGAACTCTCTTTATGTCATAAGTATGTTGATACTGCAGTAGACAGATAGCTCATGTGACTTATAGATGAATGAAACAATTTCAATTTTGGTATGCTTTTCATGCTTTCAGGTGCCCAACAGACCTGGTTTCCTACGGGCAGGTTGAGGCCACAGCCTGAATTTTATATTTTGTAGCCTGTCCTATAATTAAAAATAGAAAATAGTGCGGTCCCACCAAATTTACAAAAAAAAAAAAATTTAATCAAAATATGGTTGAGATTTTTAAAAACTTGAGTTTTAGTTGTTTAATCTTTAAAATACAAGTGCCCCAGAGGATTTTTAGGGTGATGAATCTATTTATACCTCAAAAATGTATTTTAAATAACAAAAAATCACAATCTTACTTGAGATTATATCCGGGGATTTCAGTGAAAATACCATTTCATATATATAAACTTGTGTTTAAGTTGTTTAATCTGTAGAATTTAAGTGTCTTGGGGAGTTTTTCAGGGTGTTGAATCTATTTATGTAATAAAAAATACATTTTAAATGACAAAAAATCATATTGTTTCTTGAAATTGTTACCATTTCATATATATAAACTTGGGTTTAAGTTGTTTAATCTGTAGAATTTGAGTATCTTGAGGGGTTTTTCAGAGTGTTGAATCTATTTATGCAATCAAAAATACATTTTGAATGACAAAAAATCATATTGTTTCTTGAAATTGTTTTACCAGATTTCGGTGAAAAAATGTATTTCATAAATTAGAGTACACCTATATATATATATATATATATAATTTTGTTAATTAATTAATTATATATATAATTTCAAGTTTATTTGGTTCTTAATAATCTCAATTTTTTTATAAATTAAATATAACTAATTAACCATCATATATATATAATTAAAAATTTTAAGATAATTGTTTTTCTTAGCATTATTTTTACATTTTGGAGTTTTTGGCCCAAGAAACAATATTTGGACTTTTTTTTTTCTTTTAAATTAGTTTTTGAATATATAAATGGATTCAAATCCTTGAAAAACCTTAGTGCACTTGAATTGTCCAAAATTAACATATCAAAATTGTAATTTCAGCAAATTCCTACCAGATTTAGGGCAAATCTAACTAGAAAATATACCTAAACAACCTCCAAAATTTAGAATAATTAAACTACAACTTTTTTTCTTATTATTTCATTTACATCTTAATTCTTTTCTTTCTTTCTTTTTCTTTATTGTGTTTTTTCACTAGAATGAGAATTTTTATATTTATATTCAAGTATGTGCCAATAAATATTTTAGGTATTACATATTAATATCAACAAAATTTTAGTATGTTCCCTCCTATCTAAGATCATTACAATCTTTTCCAGAGGGACATGACTTTGAGCATACAAAAAGGAGGTTTTTTAGGTCAAGCCTTATAAAATTGCCCCGCCAAAAAGAAAATTTACATAACGTTTAGCTATTAAATTATAATATAATCTCATAAAAATGAACTTTCCCATGCCTTGGGCAAGTTCATTTAAATCAGGACAATTGACTGTAGTTGGATTGCTTGAATGGACCATATCATTAATGTTGAGGGTTAGAATGATTTTCAAAGCTTTGAGCTCTTCTATCTATTGCCGAAGTGTGTTCATTTTGTCTTCATTTTTCTCTAATTTTTCTTTCACCTCTTGAATATTATCCATAACACATGAAGTGGGTACTATATGCTCATTGTGCTTCAATTTTAAGTTAAAGACATCTAATTACAATTTGTCAAGCTTCTCTGCAAGTTGAGCAATGTCTGCCTTATGATTACAACACATATATGCCTCATTGTTGAAACCAATAACACTGTGAATGTCAAGGGGATTTTTCCTATAACCTAGGGCCTCTATTGTGTTTAAAAAATTGAGAAAGCCAATTGAATTATAGAAGTATCCAAATTTTTGATTTCAAATCGCTCAATGATTTTGATTTGGTCATGATGTCGCTCAAATTGTATAGGCATGGTGCGACAACGACTCAAGGCAAGGGTTGTCATTCTAATCTCCGCCCTCTCCATTCTAGTTGTCTCCCAACAACAAGCTAAGGGGGGTAGTCCCTAAGGAATGTGAGAATGTGAGACTTGTTGGTAAACAACAATTTCGGGGGACATGATTGAATGGCCTAGCCACTTGGTTGATTTTAGCAAGTTACTCGATTAGATTGGATTATTTTAGTGAGACTAGTGCCTTACAGATTCAACTACTTTCTTCATATCGATTAAGTACCAAATGTCTGGATGAACAATCACCTCTTAAGAGATGCTTAGCTATCATATATGAAGTGCAAGTCCTATAATCTAGGTGAAATGCAAAAAATATCGGTTTATTTTAATTATATGCCTAACTAAATGTATCCCTTAATCCTCAGCTGTTTTGAGGCTAGTCTCTAAAGTAGGATGTAGAGAGAAGTCAAGGCGAAGCAAGAAAAGGCTTGGTTAATGATACCTCCCCTTGAAATCTAACCACTCGGTGCCTCTATCACTACAAAGATTGTGGCTTTGAAAACTGCAAGGTCACCATGTTAACCACTAGAGATGGTGTATCCTTCGCAAGCTACGAGAAGAAGGGTAGCCCTATATGTCTATCAACCAAGCTTAGGCTTGTAGGTCAATTTATTCATGCAAGAATAGGCATATAATGCAAATGCAGGGTGATTAGGTGTCGTTGAGTTAAGATTTATTATGATCTTAAGTACATATTGCTCTTTGATCTTTAGTTATGAAAAAAAAGTACTTTAATTGAAGAAAATACAATCTTAACCACAAGATAGAGTGCTCAATTTCAATAGTTCTCACAAATATGTATCCAATGTAACTAATAGATAATTGCCCAAAATAAGATTAATGCTCTTTATAATAAATCACCAATATGTCAAGGATAAAATTATTATCGACAATAGATATCTGATTTGACCATGAACAATAAATCTAATGACAATAATGGTAATAAGAGATATTAGAGCATTTATCCACAATATTCCTTAGAACAATTAGCCAAGGTTCTTTAGAGACAATGCAAGAAGGAAAACACTTGCTCAAGATATTGACAATTTAGATGATTTAGCAATTCTCAAACCTATATCAATAAGTTATCACAATGAAAATTTCAAATAGAACAATTATATCTCCAAGGATTGCAAATATGCCCAAGTTCATTATTTATTTTAGATAACACCAATTGAAGCAATATTCAACAAAATATTAGAACTTGAGATTATGTCAAGTGCTTTTATGAGTGAGTTATTTAGTGAAAAACTAAAATCTCTTAGGTTATGAAACTCACAAGGAAAAATATGCGTTAGTATTTCAACCAATTAAGAAATTGTCAAATCACTTCAACAATAAACAATCCTTTCCACAATGGAGCATTAACCAATGTCAAGATCCTTTATGTAACTTATGCTCAAATTTTATGAAAACATTAAGCTAAATTAAATGAGAGAACTTAGAATGTAATAAATGAAATGCATATGAGTGCAAAAATGAAAATGAGGAAACCCAATTAAACAATGATACAAGGGAAATAAGAGATGAGGAGTTTTTTAGATGCCAATGTCACTATTATGATCATACCTTATTATGCTTCTCTAAATAATATGAAAATCATCCAATTTCATGAAATAAGCCAAACAATTATTACCCAATAGATGCAAATGACTTGTCAATGTATTATGGTAACTTATCAATTATTTTTATGCCACTTTTATGTATTTTTTACCACAACAAACAAAATGATTGAAGACTGCAAGTAATATAGTGATGAAGTTAGGTTTGGGGAGGCAAACCAATAGGAATTTAGGCCTTGAAAATGAGTAGTTTTCTTGCCAATTTTTTTTCCAAGGACCAGCCCACTTGCAATACAAGTATTAGCTCAAAATCCTCTTGAAAATCGTTGCAACCATAATGTATTAGAGACAAAAATCAAGAGATAACCCAAGCAATGATTGAAATGAGGTAAAGAGGGCAGGAATAGGGCTAGAAGAGGGGACACTAGGGATAGATAGGGTAGTGGTTAAGGGATGAGGCCTAATCGACATGCCGAGAGGGAAAAGACAGGACCTAAGGCTTGCAACACCTAGGGTAAGCCTCCCAGAGGCCACCACAAGGAGAAAGAGGGTTTTCGAGGAGGGGAGGGAGGCCTTTAGGCCTATGACAAGGGTGAGGAAGGATCAAATAGGGAAGAATAGGGCTAGAAGAGGGGGTTAGAAAGACTTAAGGGTTGACGACAAGGGAAGCTGAGGCCCTTGGAGGCCTGCAACTAGGACAAGGAAGAGGGACGAGGCCCTAAAAGGGCCTCTAAGGTCTGTGACTAGCCCTTAAATGGTTAGCGGATCAATAAGAATGGATGACAAGGGGAAAAGAGGGCTCGAGGAGGGTTGATTACTAGGAAAGAATGCTGGATGACTAGGCCAGAGGGGCACAAAAGATTTCTGAAGCCTGTAATTTTCTAAAAAATGCCTAAATTCACCGTAAAATTGTTGGATGATGGACTTGCAAGTTAAATGGAGATTAGGTCTTACCCCCAAGGGCCTAGATCTAGATCCAAACCCCACTAAAATTTTCTTGATTAATCTAAATTTTACCTGCATAAATGAAATACAGTTTCCCAAAACCCCAATATATACAAAATTTAAAATAAACCCAAAAAACCCCAACTCTTGCAAAACAAGGGTTATAAATAATTTACAAAATCATTATACAAATTTTATGCACAATATTTGAAAATACACAATGTTTGTAAATAAAACATTTTTGAGAAATAAATTCTAAATAATGGCACTGGATGAATGTATTCTTCGAAAGTTAGAATATTGGCTACACCGTTTTGCAAAGTTAGAACACGATATAAAAATTCTTAGAGCCCAAACAAGGTCGGATATTCCCCATATGAAGTGAACTTGGAGCCCAAGGGCTACTATACCTACAAATCTCTATATATTTTCTCGAGTAGAATTACTAGATCATATTGTGAATCTATTCACCTAATATATAACCAATTTTCACCAATAAAATGTTCTTATCACTAAAAAATGAAATACAAATTCATTTAAATTTTTTAGCACAATATATGAAAGGATATAACTAGCACATACCATAGATCAATGGATGATGAACACCATGAATTGAATCCCAAAGTATGTCTATTATGATATTAAAATGTTCCCAACAGAGCAATGGCTCAATACCAGCGTTACAAATTTACATAATCCAGAGATAGCCCAAGTAGGGAAAATTTTAGGGGATAATATTCGCAGATGGGCTAATTTTCTATGTTTTTTCCAAAAAAAAGATAAGCCAATTTCCATTTTTCCTAAAAATGATTCGCCCAAATTTTATATCCTAAAATTATTAACCACAAATTCGCCAAAATTTTATAGAGAATATATAAAATCATTAGAAAATTGAATATTTTTACAAAAATATCGCTAAACATTTTATAATTTGCATGTTAGGGACTAGTAAGATTCGCGAGAGTTTCTAAAATTTAAGATAGATTTCCATCATTAAAATTTTCCCTGAGCCCAAGATCAAAATTTTCTTGTTGTGTGACTTGAGAAGCAAAATAGCTTCTATCTATAGAGAAATACCTCAAGTGGAAAATAATGACTATTTAGCTTGATCCCTGTCAAAATAATATCGACCGTCGATAGATATTCAATCATTTTTTAATCTCCACCGTCAAATATTTTTATTTTGAGGATTTTTTATTTTTTTTTGTAAGCTTTGTAGTGCCTTCCTTTTACATTAATAAATCAGCAAGTTACAACCATATTAGAGATGGTTAGGTGGCCTCAACTTGCCCAGAGGGAAACCAAGTTTGTTGGCCACCTAACTGCATGGTATGTCGTCCAAAAAAAAAATATTTTGTAAGTCTGTAGGGATAGAGAAATGTTGAGGAAAATAAAAGCATAGCTACTAGTGCCCTTGAAAGTCCAACCGACAAGATGTCCATAGGCCCTCCACAGTAACGACGAGATGTCCATAGACCTTCCACAGTAAGCCATGCAAATGAATTTTGTTAAGTGGTTGGTATTGTCCAGTATATAGTAGTAGAGGTCTTTGTTTTTGCTCCAAGAAGGAATGTAGAAAATTTTGAAATCCTTATTCTAACCCTTTTTGAAAATTTTGTATCTATGAAAAAAATGTAAATTTTGTTGCAAGTAGGAGCATAATTAGAAAACCGCTACCATTTGTGTTAAAAATAAATAAATAAAATATTTTATGGTTAAAACATAAAATAGTAGTCTCATTATTTTACATTTTTCTATTTTTCATATATATATATATATCTGTGTATGTATATATATATATATATATCATAGGTTTAAGTTGTTTAATCTGCAAAGATCAAGTGTCTTAGAGAACTTACTAAAAATTGTATTGCTAGATTCCAGCCAAAAAGGCATTCGTCTATTAGTTAGACTATGTATGTGTGTGTGTGGCTAAGAGGAATCAAATATCTCTAGGTGCAAACATTATTTTAAGTTTTTCACTTGGAAAAAGGTTTGTGCCTCAAGAGATTTGATTTCTCACAACTTACTAAATTAGTGATTGAGATGGATATATACCAGTTTTTTAAAACATTGCAAATTTTTAATTTCAATCAAATATATAATATTAATTACATCTTTAAAAAATAATAATGTGAAATTTTCAATACATGAGGAAAACGTAATATGTAAAATATTAATTACATGGAAATAATATGTAAACTATTAATTGCATGGAGTATTTTATGTTTGTGAATTTAGGATTTGGTATAATATTAAATGAATCAAATTAAAATAATTTTCTTTCTTTCTTTCTTTCTTTCTGTGATAAATAATATTTGGGAAAAAATTAGGAATTTTTCCCTCAAAATAAGAATTCAATTTCTATTTTACTCATCAAAATTTTATAACATAAAAGTATTGTATTTTAAATAATTAAAATTTCTAGAAATTATCTAAAATTCTTAGAATTTTCAATATTTTTACAAAAATATAGTCCAACATTGTATGGTTGGTATTCTAAGAAGTAGTAAGGTTAGCCAAGGTTTTTACGCTTTAAGAGAAGTATGGATCCTTAAAAAAATTCCTAATATCATTTATAACATTATTTTCTAAATTTTTAATTGTATCCATCAGAATTTTAAATTTATGTTACATTTTGTGATACAAAATTTAGAGTTCCCATTGATTTGGAATTGTGATCTAATTTTTTATTGTAATACATCAAAAAGTTAGAGTTAGCTAGATTTGGAATTTTGATCAATTTCGTATGATCTAAGTCAATTCAAAAACGTTAAGCAAAATACCTAAAGACATTGTTCCCACCATGTGTGAATGTTGGATCATAATAAAACTATGTGCATACTTCAAATTTTGCCAAATTCTTATCCAATGTGTATATGAAAAGAGGGTCCATTTGCAAAAAGATTCCCTTTCTCTATATTAACCCTTGATTTATCAAATGCCAAGAAAATTATTGTTTTGATAGTTGTAATTTTTTTCTCAAAACTTTCTATATTTAAAAAGATTTACAAATTTGCATATTTCTAAGATATTATATGTTACATTACATATATAATCTATATGAGGTTGTAAAAGTATCTATTAGTACAATAATGCTATGCATACAAAGAAATAATTGGTGTAAAATATATATTTGTGTGTAAAGGATATATATATATATATATATATATATATATATATATATATATATATATATATATATATATATATATATATATATATATATATATATATATAGAAATTGGTATGGTCCAAATAGTAGTGGGAGTAAAGGTTACACTAACTATATAGAGACAAGGAGAGGGAAATTGAGTAATTCATTCCCCTACATCACATGACATACTTGCAACTAAAGAAGAGAGTGAGTTTCCACAACATGAGAGGATAATTAATAATTTAGGATGGTAAAGTGAGAGGTACAACAAAGTTGGCTAAGAAATGAGTTGGCCGAGATATATATATATATATATATATATATATATATATATATATATATATATATATATATATATATATATATATATATATATATATATATATATATATATATATATATATATATATCGCTATCGCCCAACTCATTTCTTAGCCAACTTTGTTGTACCTCTCACTTTACCATCCTAAATTATTAATTCTACTGTCTTGTTGTGGAAACTCACTCTCTTCTTTAGTTGCAAGTATGTCATGTGATGTAGGGGAATGAATTACTCAATTTCACTCTCCTTGCATCTATATACTTAGTGTAACATTTACTCCCACTACTATTTGGACCATACCCACCTTCTTGTTTCACACTTCACCCTATGTGAGTTGGTTCTTATTTGCATTGTCACATATATTTCATGTCATAGGTTGTCAAGATTCAAATATTTATGCACTTTGATATCTTCATCTTAGTGGAAGTTCTCTATGTATTGTTGTTATTTTCTTTCATTATGCCTCGTAAAATTTGTCTCATTGTAGCAATCTTGCACATGACTTTTCAACTCCTTTGTTTGTTACGTATTTATTTCATTTATATTTCACTCATTAAACTATTTTATGGATTGTTGATTTCATGTTTTCTTTTTAATTTTTAGCTCCGTGTATGAGTATAACCAAACCATTATCCATGGCTACCATTTTATGTCTATACCAAATCAATTTGATGATCCATCCAATTCTATTGGATATAGTCTTAATTCAACTAAAAGTATCCCTATTTTACTCTTCATCAACTTTTTATCATGTGTTTTCTTCTAGCTCAATCTAATTATATATGTTTTGAAATATAATTAGTCCTTATAAATCACATCTACAAAGTAGAGAAATATATACTAATTCCAAATCTTTGTTTATCTTTATTTTGCAGTAAGAATAATGTTTTCCTACTTTCTTTTAGCAATTTTCTCAGACACAAAACCTATTTTTGCTTCTCATTAAAATCATTAAAATCCAATCCCTTGTGTGTTATATCTAATGACCTCCTTCAAAGCCAATATGTGTTCTCTTTAATTGCAAAATACTACTATTTTAATTTTGGATGTGTTCACATTCATTCTAATGTCAATGTAAAAAATGATTCTAAAAATTCTAAATAATCTATATATTTCTAAAAAATAAAATAATAATAATAATAATAATGTCGATAGAAATTTTATTATGAGGGTTTTTTTGGTGACACTGTTGAGATTCGTCATCCTCTACAGCTGGCGCGAATCTCAGCAGTGCCCTAGCTCACAATAAATTATCATTTAATTTTGTTGGGGCTCCATCTACTATAAAAGGGATAAGGGTTCTCCTTTCATTCATATTGTTGTGGCAACAGTTCAAGGGAGAACACACAGATCTCTTCGGAAAATCAAAGGATGGAAATAGCGACGAGGTTATTCATGGAAGTAGCGATAGTTCCTTCATATTGATCATTACGTGAAACCCACAGGGGAAGTTTCATATAAAACCCAATTTATTTCATAGACCATTTCCCTTCCTCTTCCTCTGTGAATACCATCAAGTCGTTTCGGTTCATAGCCCGAGAAGCTCGGGGAAAATTTGAGAGAAAGAAAACCCATTTGATGAATATTGGCACCATTGGCCATGTTGATCATGGGAAAACCACCCTGATGGTTGCCCTCACCATGGCCTTGGCTTCCATGGGCACCCATGCCCCGATGAAATTGACGTGACGCCTAAAAAAAGGCCTAGATGTATTGCAATCAATACTACTACTGTCGAATATGAGACCGAGAGACCAATAACATACATTATGTCTGTGTGGATTTCCCTGGTCATGCTGATTATGTTAAGAATATGATTATTGGGGCTGCTCAATTGGATGGCACAATCCTAGTTGTGTTAGGAGCGGATGGCCCTATGCCATAGACGAAGGAGCACATCCTGCTAGCCAAGCAGGTGGGTGTGCCCAACGAAGTGTTGGTGTTGTTCTTGAACAAACAGGATCACGTTGATGACATGGAGTTGCTTTAGTTGGTTGACCTTGAGGGAGCTCTTGAGTTCTTATGAGTTTCCATGGGATGATGTTTTGGGGTCAATGCTCCTTGCTGCCCTTATAGACATGTATTCTAAATATGGTAATTTGTAGATTTCACGCCAAAAATTTGACCAAATGCCTAAAATGAATGCCATCTCATGGATTGCAATGATTGTTAGATATAAAATCCATGGCCACAGAGAGGACACATTTGCAATTTTTTCCCAAATGAAGGAAACGGACATCAACCCAAACCATATCACCTTTGTTTGTATTTTATCTAGTTGTATTCATGCAAGCTTGTTGGATAAGGGATGACATTTTTTCATGTCTATGATTCAAGATTACAGAATAACACCCGAAATGGACCTCCTTGGTCGCGTTGATCATCTCGATGTGGCACATGAGTTTATTGAAAAAATTCCATTAGACCTTGGTGCTACTATGTGGGGAGCCTTATTGGGGCTTGCAGAGTTCATTGTGATATTGAGCTAGGCAAACATGCAACAAATTACCTTTTTTATTTAGAACCTGATAAAGTTGGAAGCTATGTACTATTTTTGAATATATACGTTGCATTTGGAAGATGGGATGAGTGAGTAAAGGTTAGAGAAAATATGAAAGGAAAGGGGGTGGGAAAGCCACCAGGGTGCAGCTTTATAGAGGTAAATAATAAGGTTTATGCATTCATTTCATGAGACCGATCAGACCCTGAATTTATGAAATTTTACACAACACTAGAGTCCTTGTTAGGGCATTCAGAGGAGGAATGCTATGTGCATACCACAAAGTTTGTGTTGCATGATGTGGAGGAATAGGTAAAGGAATGCATATTCTACTCTAAGAGTAAGATGTTGGTCATTAATTTATTTGTATGGAAAGGAAAGATGACCCAATAACAGATTCATTCTATTGAAAGCATCTCTTGGTAGCCCCAACAACTACAGATTCAACATCTGAAGACACAATCATTATGAGCTTCCATTTATGAGTGTTATACATTGAGCCAAGTAACAATTTAAAATCATAATGTGATCATGAACACAACACTGTTTGTAAGCCCATGTACATATATAGAATGCCACATTACTAGTTCATTTCAAATATCATTATGTGGAAATTGTTTGGTTCAAGAACTCTATTCATAATTTTAATGTTGATCATACCTACATTACTTGTGCATACTTAGTAAAGCTTATTGAAACAGGAAACTATTGTTTACATTCATGACTACAAGCATATGCTTGATTCTTTATTTTCGACTTCCATATAATAGCAATTATTTTGGTTTCTGGTACACTGTATTGTTTGGGTATCCAATATGTAGTCATCTTGTAACATGAAATTGGAAGTGATTTAAGAGAAGTGGGGTGTGATAAAAGAGTATTTGACGAGGAAACTCGGATAGTGTGGGCAAATCATTGGTCAACTGAGATGGATTTTTCTCACTCCACATTATGGTGTTGAAGATTCCCTTGTACCCTTTTGGTAGAAATAAATCTTGGTCTATATAAAACTTTTTGGAGAGCTCTGTATTTGACAAATTCTTGTTTCCAGAGGAGGTATTTTTTAGCCACATTGATAACCAATGCATGGGAGGTCTTGGTTTAGTCATTTATTCATATATTGCAAATTCTGATTCTATTAGAAACAACTAAATTTTTGGTTGTGTGTCTCTTTTGAATGGTGCTTTATTCTTGTTATATAGACCTACGACCTCTGGTTTAACATGTGTGGCAATTATTCAATTATGCTTGTTTTGGAATTATATAGACATATGATAGTGGAAATATTATTTTCATGTTTGGTATTTGTATGTTTGGGAGTTAGTCATTTAAATGAATCCTATTTATATCATTCAATTCTCTCAATATGAAAAATGGATAAACAATAAATAGTTGAAGGAAATCATGGTAACTGCTAGAAATGCTTACATCTGCATATACATATTCATGGAAATAATTCTTGCTAAAAAAATCTTGGGGACATACCTATGAATTTATGAGCATAAACCTTGTCAAGCAGGATCCATACCATAAATGATAGAATTTTAGTGTTTCTACTTATTAGCGATGAAGTAATAGAGCCAGATTTTGGCTCCGGTTAGTGGTCACTTGTAATGTGAAGTAGATTATGTTTTCAATATACATTATTACTCTTCACAAAGATGAGAAAATTTATCCTCTTGTCTGCTAAAATCTCAATTATTTTCTTGAACCAATATTCTATCTAATTAAACAATTCCTTTTCGTGTTTGTTGAATATTTGTAACCAAGCATCAACCCTGTGGTGAGGTTGATAACTTGTACCACAAGGTATCTCCCCCTTCTAGTCAATAGTAGATTTTGACCTCGGTATTAAAGGTATGTAAAACTTGTGCGAGGGGTTTGATCAATATCCTTTCAAGATGTTACCACCCCAAGGGTCAATACATGGTATTGGGTCAGTTCTAGCTATCAACCTTGTGGGGATCAATACCCAATATCAACACTTTCCATGTTGGGGTATTATTAATTCCCACAATATCAGGGATGATACTTAATATCATCCCTTGATGTCAGGGGTCTTTACTATTGGCTTGATGGCTATGGTGCACCCACTCAATAGGGTTGATACCAATGATTAATTGTTCAAAGGGGTCCATACTTGGTATTGACCCATGCATATGGGGATTTTGGAAAAAAAACCACAATACCAAGGATGATACCTAGTACTTGTGGAAGATCTCAAGGCTTCTTTAATGGATCGAGAGAATGAACTATAGAATATCAAGGAAGAAAATGAAAATCTGAAATGTAAAGAGTTTTCCATTGTAGAAAAAATAGAACAAATGGAGGAATCATTTGCCACTACCCCAAATTCAGATATTCGATTTCATTGGAAGGTAACAAAGGATGATTCCTAGTCCTCGTGGAAGATCTCAAGGCCTTTCTAATGGATCGAGATAATGAACTGTAGAATAATAAGGAAGAAAATAAAAATCTAAAATGCAGAGAGCTTGTCATTGTAGAGAAAATGGAACAAATGGAGAAATCATTTTCCATTGCCCCAAATTCTGACTCTTCAATTTCATTGGAAGGTAACAATTCAAAATAAAAAACTCGAGAAGCTATATCTTGTGCACAAGAAACAATAAAGGCTCTTGAAAATGTTGAGGCTGCTAATGCTAGGGAGGAGGAGGCTATAGCGAAGCTAAAAGTTGTCATTCTTGAGATGGAAAAGAGCACACAAAGAGAAAATAAATCATTAGAGCAGCTTCAGGTTGCACATGCTGCTAACTTGGCTATGGAAGCCGAAATGAAGAGATTAAGGATATAGATTGAGCAATGGAAAAATATAGTTGATGTAACAACAACGATTATGGCATCTACGCATAATGGTGAACCAAATGGAAAACTAGTGGAAAGATCAGCCTCATTAGATACACACTTGCTATCAGATTCTGAGGTTCTATGGCATGAAATTGAAATATCCAATAATGTTAGAGGACATGGAGACATCGATAAATTCAAAGAAAAATAATGCCATGCTGTGAAAAATCGGATACTTGTGGAAAAAACAGAGCCAGAAATGAGGTGGCTCAACTCAGGTTTCGACAACTTTAATTTTTTTTTACAGTTGCATTCTTCCGTTATTGGTCCTTTCTACAAGAGCTTGCTTCTTTTAGATGGTATGCATTTTGGATGAAAAATTAAAACATCTCTTATTATGCTATATTTTTTTTGTTGGTAAGTGCAGCTGATCCTTGTAGTGTCATTAGCTCTTTCGAGGTTCTTAATCATTCTACAACAAAGCCACTGAATGGAAGAAATTTTTAATAATTGTTGGCCAGCATTTTGATAGTTTAATGTTTGTTGGATTGTACAAAGACTTTGCCTCTATATTATGCACCAGTGAACATCATTTCCTGAGATGAAACTTGGTGATATGTTAAGGGCAGTATTGTGGCATTGTTGTCAGAATCACTGCCCACTTCTGCTCCTCATTTTGGTTTAATTACTGGTGTAAATATATTTAGACTATAAATTCGACGATTCTGTACTTTTTGTGGTTAATATATGACATTTTCATCTCCTACAGATATGAAATAACATATAACATCTTTTGAAGTGCAGAGTTTACTTATGCTTTGTGCACTTGATGAGAGTGAATCGAGAGGAAAAGCTTCCCTTGCTTTGCTTATCTAAAGTATAGTAGGATTATTAGTTGCAAAGGTCGCGTGTGGATATGGAAGCTAAGTTTTATTCATTTTCACTGCAATTTTCATAGGCATATTCTCTATTTGTTTGGTTTGGAGGAGCTTGGACTAAGAGATTTTGTGATTTTAATAGTCAAATGCTTGCATGTCCTTCCTGAACAATTTCGTTTAGAAATATTCATGCTTGAATGCATTCACATGATCTGTAACTAATAAGAAGTTTAGGATTATTATAATGCCTGTCAATGGTTTAATTAATTTCCGTCGCACACATATATGGATAAAAATCCTAGTTTCCTATTTAATTTCAAAGGATGTACATTAAATGCTCATAGTATATCAAATATTGGTTTTGGAAATGAGTTTTATAATTGATAGCTGTTGAATCATACTTTTTATGGTTATTATTTCTTAATAATTTTTTGCCTTCTAATTTGTAAAGTTGTGTGGTTCTTTACTAGGATAACTATAAAATATGTGGCATGGTTCAAGGGGAAACCTGACAAGACAAATCCAAAACTAGGGGGTGCAAGTATGTACATAATTACAGGACCAATAAGGCAAGTGAAAACAAAAATTTTCCCAATTACAATGCAAGGGAAATTTGATGGTGGAAGGGAAGACTTCCTTTCACCATATTCAACTTGTGTTAGACTGTGCCTAATAATGAGCAAGGCAAGGGGCTTGCCTTCTAATAGTGGCTTTCACCATTTTGTTGGCTCTCACCATTTTGTGGCTCTCACCATTTTGTGCCTAATAATGAGCAAGACAAGGGGCTTGCCTTCTAATAGTCCTTGATGAAAACCTACTTGATGAGTTGCCTTTTGATAACAACCTATTTGTTAAAGATGTAAAAATGATGTTCAGATGTGACAAAGAAAGGATTTCCGGTAAGTGCTAGAAAAATAAAACAGGAAATATTTCTCAATGTATACGCAGGTTTGATGAAGGCAACCCACGTATGAAGGCAATGTATACGCTACTTGGTATACAGGCAACCCGCGTATACATCCAAAATTAGTATATATGCAGTTTTTGTGAAGAGAAATCACGTATACACGTGGGTATGAAGAAGCCAAGTCGGGTAGGCCTTTTGCACTCTAAAATTATGATACAAAGGGGCATTGCCATGGTATTAGCCCACAATATTGAGCGTTGTGTCATCTATTTTATTCCGTCCAAGAGTACCATCGGGAGTTGTGTGATTTTGGCTCATGGTATTGGTAAAGGCTAAATCTATGTAAAGAGGAGAAGATCATATTGCAAAGGTGTGCATGTGTAAGAGTTGTTACTAAATACTTCTCTCTGAAGTATATCTGCATGGGATGAACTCTGTTTTATTGGTAGATGTGAATCTATGATGCACCCTTGGATACAATGATGGATCAAGATCTCTAGACCTGAAATGACTATGTACTTGCATGATCTAATTATGAGATGTCTAGATCAGTGACCTGGCACATGTTTGCTGAAATGAAGTAAAGAAATCTAGGTAATTTTGTAGATATGAATCTTTCTGCAGTAATAAAATTTACATATTTATACGCTAGTTCTTCACAGTGAAAGCATGTATACACGCGGCTTTGTCTCTGATAAAGCGCGTATGGAGATCAGGGTTTTTTGAAGCTCGCTGAAGAGGTTATCTATTTAATGCTACCATATTTCTTCTATATTTATATTATCTGTCAATGAAGTATTCATGTAGATCTGCGTTGTTTGAATATTGTATATGCTGCTAAGTTGAATATGTACAAATCTGATCAATGAGTGAATAAAGTTTTTTAATGATGATTGAATGATTGAGGGTTCTGCAATACTGAAAAGATATCTGATTGAAAGCCTCAGATCTGGTTCTAAGACTGATCATATACTATAAATTCAGTATTCTCATATCTATACGCAGGTTGGTGTGAAGGAAAGTGCGTATACACACGGGTTCAGTAAAGTGAACTAGTGTATGCATTTTAAGATAATGAATGATTAGGGTTGAGATTGATTCTGCATGTTGCTTCTGAAATCTAGGTTTATTACTGTGTTCTGGTTATAATGATCTCACTATTCTGATTGAAGTTTGGGTGAAGTTTATTGGTGTTGATCTTTATGCTGAGTTGTGTTGAAGCTGTGGGATCCAGTGTGAAAATTGATGAAATGTGGTCTGCAACGGTTCTGAGGGTTGAAGTGTTCAGTATGGAAGTAGAAGCTTCCTGTCAGTAGAAGCCGGTGTTCTGATCAGGGAGTTGAAGCTCCCTTCCAGTAGTGGTTGGTAAACGAGATCAAGGGGTTGAAGCTCCCTTCTAATAGTAGCTGGAGAATGAGAAAATGTTGCATCCTTCTGTAGGTAGATTCCTGCGTACTGATATGAGTTTGCATCAGTACAATGTTGTAAGCAGTTTTCCATATAATAAATATTGAAGACAAAGACGACAACAACAGTGGTTTTCTCCTGAATTGGGTTTCCACCTTAAAATACTGGTGTTAATATATATTTCTTATGTGTGATGATTTATTTTGTTCTTACTACACATGCTTCCTTCTTACTAAACATTTGATGAATGAATGATGCACTGATCTAAGTCAAGAATTATCTACATAATAAGATCTCTAGATATACGCAAGTTTGTTTAAAGATAGTCGCGTGTATACGCTAGTTGGGTCCATTAAAGTCGCGTATAGAAATCAGTAAAGAAAAAGAAAAAGTTTACAGTGAATTATAAATACTGATTCACCCCCCCCCCCCCCCCCTCTCAGTATTTTTCCCAACAATTGGTTTCAGAGCAGGTCCTTCTGAAGAAGCTTAATCGCTAGAAGGAAGATCATCTAAGATGAGCAATCAAGATGGGACAACAGCTATCAGGCCTCCTCTCTTCAATGGAAATAATTTAATCTTTTGGAAGACAAGGAAAAGATCCTATCTTCAATCTCTTGGAGCAGATGTATGGGCTATGGTTGAAGGAGGTTATCAATATCCAGCTTCAGTTCCAACAAATCCAGTTGCAAGAAAGAACTATGAAACCAATGCAAAGGCAGTCAATGCATTATTAGGAAGTTTGATTGAACCAGAATTTGTCAAGGTCATGCAGTTGAATACAGCAAAGGAGATATGGGAAAAAAAAATTCTGAGCTATGAAGGTGATGCCATGGTAAAAAGTGCTAAACTCCAAACTCTCAGAATTCAATATGAAAGCCTCAGAATGCACAATGAGGAAATCATTTCTAGTTTCTTTTTACATCTAGATGATATTGTAAATCGTATGAGAAATTTGGGTAAAACCATAACTGACACCACTCTAGTAGAAAAGGTTTTGAGATCTCTAAATCCCAAATTTGAGTCAAAAGTGTCTACTATTGAAGAGAAGCGGGATCTACAAAATCTTACCGTTGTTCAACTTCATGGGATTCTGACTACATTTGAAATGAGGAAAGGAGGTCCATATGAAGTCAAAGAAGTTGTCTTTAGAGCTGTTGCAAAAGGAAAGGAAGTAGAAGAACAAGAAGGATCAGGGTATGTTTCAGAAGAATATGAGATAAATTTGTAAAGAAGCTACAAGTTGGCACTAGAAGGTTCAAAGGTAAGCTTCCTTTTAAATGTTTTGCTTGTGGAAGAGTTGGTCATTATGCTGCTAAATGTCCCCATAAAGATAAATATGAAAAGGGAAAGGAAGTAGCAAAAGGAAATAAGAAACGGTTTATCAATAGAAAAATCTATTATACTCATGAAGATAGTGATGGTCTATCAAATAGTGAAGAAGGAGAATCTAATCAAGATATTAGACTGCTCATGGCTTTTGAAAAAGACTCTAGTGAGGCTAAAGATACTTTTATGGATGCATTAGAAGAAAATGATTTTCTTGAAGAAATAAATCATCTCAAAATATGTTTCGAAGAAAACAAAATTTCCATAGAAACTCTAAAGAATCAGCTTATAGAAAAGGAGAAGCACAATGAGAAATTAGAATGTGAAATAGTAAGTCTAAGAAAGGAAATTGAGAAAGTGAAAACTTTAAATCTTAGATTTTCTAAAGGATATGAAACCTTAGATGAAATTATCAAGGTACAACGCTCTCCTCTTGTAAAGACAGGTCTTGGATATATCGAAGAATCCTCTTAGTCTTCAGCACCAAGCTATCTAAATGCAGCTAAATCCAGACAACAACATTTTGTCACTTAGCAAAAGAACAAAGAGACCACCTAGGTAAAGCATGACCACTTCAATTCAAGGAAGAACAATAATAGAAATATCAATCAACAAGTAAACATAAATTGAAGGTTTCATGATCGTAGAAATTTCTTCTTTAATGGACAATGTTTCTCATGTCATAATTTTGGTCATAAGGTTTCTCAATGTGTTGGATACAAAACCATCATGACCAGAGAAGCGAGAAAGGAAAGAAATTATACTGGAATAAAGAATAATACTTATAACAACTTTTATCCTCTTCCAAATGAAATTTAATGTTCTTATTGAAATAACTTTGGACATGAAGAATCTGAATGCAGGAGCAAACTTCAGCCAAAAGAGCACATACCTTCAAATTCCAAGGTATGGAGAAAGAAGGATTTACAGGTTGAAAGATGTGGCATAGCTTTATTTCCAGAAGGCGAATAAAATCAATCGTACATTGATAGCGGATGCTCAAAACACATGACAAGGGATAAAAATAAACTCCTTTCATACAATGCTCAAGAGAAGGAAAATAATGTTACCTTTGGAAATGACTCTCTTGCTGTCAATAAAGGAAAATGTTCTGTTTTTCTAAAATAAAAGGTGAAATCTAACAATGTTATGTATGTGGGTGGATTAAAGCATAACTTGTTAAGTGTGATTCAAATGTGTGATCAAGGAAATGAAGTTGTCTTTAGTTCAAAAGAATGTGTAGTACGTGAACTCGACACAGGAAAAACGGTAATAAAAGGAGATAGAACATCGAGCAATCTGTATGTATTGAAAGGTGGCAAAGAGCAGTGCTACTTAGGTAAATATTCAGAAAATTGGCTATGGCACAGAAGATTGAGACATTTGAGCTTCTCTCAAATAAGCAAATCTAGCAGACTCAAAGTTGTGCGTGATCTTCCCAGCATCACTCTGCCTGAAAGTACCATATGCAAATCGTTCCAATTCGGTAAGCAAACCAGGGTGTAATTCAATGCCAAAGAAGGATCAGCAAGTAAGCCTCTTGAACTTATATATACTGATCTATGTGGTCCTATAAGGAAAAATTCACCTCATGGAGAACAATACTATATTTTATTTATTGATGACTTCTCTAGAATGTGTTGGATCAGTTTAATGAAACATAAAGATGAAGAATTTGAAAAATTTAAGATCTTCAAAGCTTTGGTTGAAAATGAATTAGATCTAAAAATCAAATGTCTTAGATCTGACCGAGGAGGAGAATATATATCAGATGAATTCTTTTATTTCTGCGAACATCATGGCATAAAAAGACAGTTTTCTGTAGCTGGAACCCCACAACAAAATGGTGCGGCAGAAAGGATGAATAGAACAGTTCAACATATGGCTCATGCTATGCTTGATGAATCTAGAACTCTCGATACATTTTGGGGAGAAGTAGCACATATTTCAGTAAATATTCTTAACAAGGCTTATGTTCGTGTGAACAGTGATAAAACTCCTTATGAGCTCTAGTATGGAAATCTTCCCACTGTAAAGCATTTTAGAGTTTTCGGAAGAATTTTTTTTATCAAGAACAATGATGAAAAACTTGGTAAGTTTGAACCTAAAGCAGATGAAGGAATATTTCTTGGTTACTCTTCTAGAAGTAAAGCATATAAATGTTACAATAAAAGACTTTGGAAGATTGTTGAATGTATTGATGTTGTAATTGATGAGTCTCTCACAACTCCTAAAAGGTAAATAACAACAACAAATGAAGATGATGATGATGTATATTTTCCCTCATCAAATAGTAACAATATAGAATCTCAAATTCTGGGAGAAAAGGGATCAGGTGTCCAAACAAGAAGAACTCTTGTAGGATCCCCTAGCTATCTGGCATTATTATCCACTATTGAACCACATAATGTAAATCAAGCTACTAAAGATGAATGTTGGATTCAAGCCATGAATGAAGAACTTGATCAGATTGAAAAGAATCATACTTGGGAATTGGTTCCAAGACCTCATGATAAAAATGTTATTGGAATAAAATGGATATTCAAAAACAAGTTAAATGAAAATGGAGATGTTATTAGGAACAAAGCTAAACTTGTTTGTAAAGGGTATGCTCAAAAAGAAGTTATAGACTTTGAAGAAACATTTTCTCATGTAGCCAGACTTGAAGCCATAGAATGTTTCTTTCTTTTTCAAGCTTTCAACAATTCAAAGTTTATCAAATGGGTGTAAAATCTGCCTTTCTCAATGGTGTTATAGAAGAATAAGTTTATATAGAACAACCAGAAGGATTAATTTTGGGAAATTATGAAAAAAAAAAATTCAAACTTAAAAAGGCTTTATATGGTCTCAAACAAGCTCCTCGTTTATGTATTATCATCTTGACCAATATCTTCAACAACAAGGTTTTACAAAGAGATCTGCTAACAGTAACTTATAAACAAAAATTGAGAATGATAAACTATTGATTATTGTTGTGTATGTTGATGAAATCATTTTTGGAAGTAATGAAGAGTCCATGAGTCAGAAATTTTCTTCTGTTATGCAGCAAGAATTTGAAATATCTTTACTTGGGGAGCTAACATATTTTCTTGGCTTACAAGTGCAACAAGCAACAGATGGAATATTTTTATCACAAGAAAAATATCTCAAGAAAATTCTGAAGAAGTATGGGATGGAATACTGCAAACCTATGAGTACTCCAATGGTAACTGGATGTAACCTCAGTTCTCATGATGATTCTCCCATGGTGAATCAACCAGAGTATAGATCCAAGATTGGAAGTCTGCTTTATCTAACCAGGATGAAACCAAATGTTATGTATGCAGTTGGGATTGTTGGACGATTCCAAGCTAATCCAAAAGAGTCTCACCTTCAGGCTGTAAAAATAATATTCAAATATCTACAAGGGACTCAAGACTTTGGTCTATGGTATCCAAAAAATGTTGATCTCACTCGTCATGCTTACACAGGTGTGGTTTGGGCTAGAAATGTTGATGATCAAAAAAGCACTAGTGGTGGTGCATTCTATATAGGGCCCCGATTAGTATCTTGGTTCAACAAGAAAAAAAGTTTTATTGCCTTATCTACAACGGAAGCAGAACATGTGGTTGTCGCATCATGTTGCACACAACTTATTTGGATGATGCAGACATTACAAGATATTCAAATCAAATGGTCACCTCCCATCTCCATTCTATATGATAATACAAGTGCAATTAGTATCTCGAAAAATCCTGTTATGCATTCCAAGACCAAGCACATTCCTATCAAGTATCACTTCCTACGTGAACAAGTGCTTGAACAAAAGGTTGAATTGGACTATGTTCCCTCCAAATAACAAGTTGCATATATATTTACTAAACTTCTTCCCAGTGAAGCATTCGAATACCTCAGACAAAAGCTGGGAGTTGTCTCTGCCTCTCTTATCAAATCTACTTAATTTCAGAAGAATAAATTCTATACAATGGTTTCATAAAGGTGAATCACGTATATACGCGATTTTCTATGCATAAAACCATGTATGGTTTTTATGACAAAAATTCTCCGGGTTAGCTTTTAGAACAGTTTGTGGTGATGTTGGGTAATCTTTGTTATTGTTCCAGTGTTCATCTTACTGTACCTTTATTTGATATTTATCTCCTTGATGAAGATGCTTTGATGAATTGGTTGTTGAAGGTGTCCAAGATGCACAAGTTTAGGGGGAGCACCTTCCTTGTGGAAAAGGATGCATTGTTGGCATTCTGATTAGTTGTTGTGTTATGATCTCCTATTTGAGATTATTTGGTTTTGGTTATAGAAAGTCATATCTATAATTTGATGAAAAATTCATGTTGAGACCTATGATGTAAAATTGTTATATTTTGTCATGAAAGGACTTGTTCAATTTTGTAAACCCACTTGGTTAGGTAGTTGGGTCAAATATGTAATTCCACTTGGTTGGAGCATTGATGTAAGTATGAGTCTTTGGTGATAGAAAAGTTCATATTCGGTTAAGTTATAGAGTCATGTACTTCATTGAAAAATATTCTAAAAAAATTCAGCATGAACTCAGGGGGAGCATGGTCAATTCAGTGCACATCAGATCTACAGAGCTCTTCTTTTTACAAGGGAAGAGAAACCTTGATTTGGTATTGATCCACCCTTTTCCCTTGATGTCAAAGGGGGAGAGTATCTTGGTGTTTGAATAAAGATGTAAAAATTAATGTATCTATCTCTTGTGGTGATCAAACACCATCATGGTTGCCATCAAGACCAAAGGGGGAGATTGTTGGCAGTATGATGCAATATGTTGTCCTTAATGGCAACCTACTTGATGAAGTTGTCCTTGATGGAAACCTACTTGATGAGTTTCATTTTGATAGCAACCTATTTGTTAAATATGTAAAAATGATGTTCAGATGTGACAGAGAAAGGATATCCAGTAAGTTCCAGAAAAATGAAACAGGAAATATTTCTCAATGTATACGCAGGTTTGATGAAGGAAATCCGCATATGAAAGCAATGTATATGCTACTTGGTATACATACAACCCGCTTATACATCTAGAATTAGTATATACGCAGTTTTTATGAAGAGAAGTTGCGTATACATGCGGGTATGAAGAAGCCAAGTCGTGTATGCCTTTTGCACTCTAAAATTATGATACCAAGGGGAATTACCATGGTATTAGCACACAGTATTGAGCACTGTGTCATATATTTGATTCTGTCCAAGAATACCATCGGGAGTTGTGTGGTTTTGGCTCATGGTATTGGTAAAGGCTAAATCTATATAAGGAGGAGAAGATCATAGTGCAAAGGTGTGCATGTGTAAGAGCTGTTACTGAATACTTCTCTTTGAAGTATATCTGCATGGGATGAACTCTATTTTATTGCTAGATCTGAATCTATGATGCACCCTTGGATACAATGACAGATCATGATCTTTAGACCTGAAATGACTATGTACTTGCATGATCTAATTATGATATGTCTGGATCGGTGACCTAGCGCATGTTTGCTGAAATGAAATAAAGAAATCTGGGTAAGTTTATAGGTCTGAATCTTTCTGCAGTAATAACATTTACAGATCTATACGCTAGTTCATCAGAGTGAAAGAGCGTATACATGCGGCTTTGTCTCTGATAAAGCGCGTATGGAGATCAGGGTTTTCTAAAGCTTACTGAAGAGGTTATTTGTTTAATGTTGCTATATTTCTGTTGTATTTCAACGAAGTCTTCATGTAGATCTGGGTTGTTTGAATAATGTATATGATGCTAAGTTGAATATGTACAAATATGATCAATGATTGAATAAATTTGTTTAATGATGACTGGCTGATTAAGGGTTCTGCAATACTGAAAAGATAACTGACTGAAAGCCTCAGATCTAGTTCTGAGACTGATCATATACTGTAAATTCAGTATTCTCAGATCCATATGCAGGTTGGTGTGAAGGAAAACATGTATACACGCGGGTTCAGTAAAGTGAAGTAGCATATGCATTTTAACATAATGAATGATCAGGGTTGAGATTGGTTCTGCATGTTGATTCTGAAATCTGGGTTTACTACTGTGTTGTGGTTACAATGATCTCAATGTCTTGATTGAAGTTTGGGTGAAGTTTATTGTTGTTGATCTTTATCCTGAGTTGTGTTGAAGCTGTGGGATCCAGTGTGAAAATTGATGAAACGTGGCCTGCAGTGATTCTGAGGGTTGAAGCCTTCAGTATGGAAGTAGAAGCTTCATGCGAGTAGAAGATGGTGTTCTGATTAGGGGGTTGAAGCTCCCTTCCAGTAGTGGCTGGTAAACGAGATCAAGGGGTTGAAGCTCCCTTCCAGTAGTAGCTGGAGAGTGAGAGAAGGTTGAATCCTTCTACAGGTAGATGCCTGCGTAGTGATATGAGTCTGCATGAGTACAATGTTGTAAGCAATTTTCTATATAATAAATATTGAAGACATAGACAACAACGGTGGTTTTCTCCCGAATTGGGTTTCCACCTTAAAATCCTAACGTTCATGTGTATTGCTTATGTGTGATGATTTATTCTGTTCTTACTGCACATGCTTCCTGCTTACTAAACATTTGATGAATGAATGATGCACTGATCTAAGTCAATAATTATCTACATAATAAGATCTCTGGACATACGCAAGTTTGTTTAAAGATAGTCGTGTGTATACGATAGTTGGGTCCATTAAAGTTGTGTATAGAAATCAGTAAAGAAAAATTAAAAGTTTACAGTGAATTATAAATACTGATTCACCCCCCCCCCCCCCCCCTCTAAGTATTTTTCCCAACACATTTTCACCCCTCATCTTGGGCTTTTTTGGTCCTAGATTTTGGGCTTTTTGCTTGCATTTTAATGGTGGCACTCACCGTTTTCAACTCTCCTTTTCTTGGGATTTTTGACCTAGGTATTGGGCTCTTGGATTGTCTTTTAATGGTGTTTGTCACCCATTTTCACCTCTATTTGTTTGGGGCTTTGACTTAGGTTTTTCTATGTTGAGTTTTGGAATAGATACTAGAAGGATTCTACTGGTAGCTCAAGGGGGCATGATTGTCAACTTGTCACAGATGGAATGTGACATGAAATTGCTTGTCATGGGTGATTTTCCCATCAAATATAGCCAAAAATTGTTCCTATCCATCAACATTTTTTTGTTAAAATGATCAAAATGGGCACTAGAGTTGTAGAAAATATCAAATTTGATGGGTGTTTCAGATTTGAAATTGTTAACATTTTTTTGTTAAAATGATCAAAATGAGCACTAAAATTGTAGAAACTGTCAAATTTGATGGGTGTTTCAGATTTGAAATTGTTAACGCCCTAATAGATTTTTTTAGTGTTTTAAATCCATGGCAATTTGTTAGGGTTGACAGGCTCCAAAGTTGCAGACAACTTTCAAACGTACATTGGAAACCATATGCAACAATAATTGGAATGTTGGAATGATTAGCAACTGAGAATTAGTATCTGACTCCATTAGAGAGAAACATTTCTCATCAAATATGGTATAAATGAAGCAATATTGATCATTGATAGATGATAATTAATTAACTTTAAAATGAAAAACACTGTCAATGACAATTTTGATATCTTTGTAGTAGTAATGGTGGTGTCATTAGAGTACACTGAATTTTATGAAACATAATATTGAGATGTAACCACAAAAAGGATCATCATGGAGGGGTCGAAGATACAAGTGATAGAAGTGGGAAATGAGGGATCAATGTTTATTTACCTAAATTTTTCTGCTACTATTAGCTAGGGTCTTTTGCAGGAAGAGATCTTCTTATTGTTGTAAACTTTAAAAGTTGTTACTAAGTTTGTTTTGGAGTAAAAACTACAAAAGCTTTAGTGCATAGAAAAACATTCTGTTTACTCAATCAAAAAATGTAGGTAGTGCAGTGGAGGTTTGTCTCCTAAGGTTAGGGATAAATGTTCACCCATATATTTATGATGCAAAATAATGTTTAGGAGCTAATGATTGTAAATGAGATTGGACCTGTTTCAAGGGATTTTTGAATATTACAGGGCTAAGACGACCTTGAACCAAAAGATCAAATGTTTTTTTCCAAAGCCAAAAGTTGAAACGTTTGATTCAAGTTGACCTGATATTTTGGGCAATTTATGAAAATTGCTGTGAAATAGATTTTGCTTGTACGAAATCATTTTGAAATAATATTCTCAGAAGTTGTTTGGAAGTTAAAAAACCATTTTATTTTCTTTTGAAAATACAATATTCAACTTCCATGAAGTGAACAAAAATTAGTTAGTACTTTTTTCATTAGGTAAAAATCACGTTGGCATAATTTTTTTTCCAAAATAAACAATCTCTAATTGACATGGATGATCTGAAAGCTCAGGGGGATTCGGGGACAACAATCCAAACACTAAGTTTGAAATTTTATGGAGGAACCATTTGTCTAGTCTTGCACATATGTAACGTTAACAACTACCAAGAACAAAAAATGTGAGAGCAAGAGCATGAAGAATGGAAACAGTGCAAAAGATAATTTTTTTTAAGAAACAAAAATAAAATGATAAAACAGAGAATATTCTTAGAGAAGATAAACTCGCAAATGTGACATAGAAACAAAGCATGAATGGTGAATTTTAAGGAACACAACCTTTAATCGGAGAAATTCTCTCAATGAATTAAACTCCAAAATGGCATTAATGTTGTGGTTAAAAAATACTTATTTATTACTGACCAAAAAAGAGTTATGCCCAAAGATTGAAGTTAGCATGTTTGGATCTAGACAATAGGGATGGGGTTATGGTAGAAACAGGGGTTCCCCTACAACTATTCAATATAATAAATTTGTTTAAAATAGCTAGAGGGGTGTATTACTTGCAGGTCATGATCTGGTTTTGTGTTTCCTTCTTTACAGGGCTATATTGTCGTTGATATACATTGAGAAATTTTATTTCCCAGTTTGGATAGCTAGGAGCTCCCCTATTCTGTTTTGTTCTCATGTTAATGTTATGAAGGGTTATTGTACAAGAATGCATTAGGCTAATGTCTGCTTGTATGGAGTTGCTGACACATGGGCAGTGAGCTCTACTAGCATGTTTTTGCGCATGTGAGCTTGAGTCTAGATTAGTTAATTCCCCTTAGAAGGCAATGGTTGTTATTGTTCTTTTGATACTACATTAACCTATGCGATGTAACCCACATAGGTTGTAATAAAGATCTAATAGATGTTATGGAATCTCGCAAATCAATGCTAAAATATGTTGAGCTCATTATAAAATAGTAAAATTTCCATAGAAGGAAAAGTTGGGTTGTATTTTGTTGGAAAATGAGAAGAGAGTGTCTTGGAAACTTGGTGTGCAAATATCGTATGCCAAAAGTGAAGGTCTGATAAAAATGAACTTGTTTCCCAAAAATGTTGCTATGCAATATGAATTCAGAAAGTTTGTTTTTCCATCAAATTTGATTCAAACTATATTAAGTAATGTCTAAAAATACATAATCTTAAAGTTGTTGCAGAATGATCATAGTTTGTTGGTTTTAAAATTTATTTATGATATTTTTATGGCTCTTGTAGGTAATCGCAAAATTATCATTTGACATTTTTTTGTCTTCAAATTTATTTAATATATTTTAATGATCTCTGTCATCCATGTGATGATAGACGTTAATGAAATAATTGTATATTAATGTTATCCCACCACCCTATATTAACTGGTAATATTTACTTATTTATTTATCTTAATCAAAAAGAGAAAATTAAGAATTAATGAGTGGATAAAATATCAAGCACACAATATAAGCTATAACCTAATCAAAAAGTAAAAACACACTACATTCACCTACATTTCTATCCACATGTCTTTACACTTTTTAATACAAATGCTAGTTATAATAATAATTATATATATAGTGAGTCATAGTCATATATTAACTAACGAATGAAATTATATGAAACTATAATGAAAATGACATAAAACTATGATGAAAATTATGTATGGGATAATAGATTTAATAATGAGTTATGATTTAGATAATTAGTCTCCAAATACAATGGGGAGGACAACTCATGAATAGACCCTACAATGGAACGACATGTCTACATAGTTGGTGCTAATGCCCCTAGAATTGAATTGCACATGATATAAGCTATCAAGCACATGATATAAGCTATAACCTAATCAAAAAGTAAAAAACACACTACATTCATCTACATTTCTATCCACATGTCTTTACACTTTTTAATACAAATGCTAGTTATAATAATAATTATATATAGTGAGTCATAGTCATGAAATTATATGAAACTATAATGAAAATGACATAAAACTATGATGAAAATGACGTATGAGATTCTAGATTTAATAATGAGTTATGATTTAGATAATTAGTCTCCAAATACAATGGGGAGGACAACTCATAGATAGACCCTACAATGGAACAACATGTCTACATAGTTGGTGCTAATGCCCCTAGAATTGAATTGCATGTTTCTTTCACTTTTATTTACTCAACCAAATCATTGGTGGTTACCGCTCAAAATTCAAGACAACTACTACTTGCTCTCTCGTTTGGAGTGGTCGCTGTTGATTATAATGCCTTTATCATGTAATGCCTTTAGGTTTAAATAGTCCAACGATTATTATTATTTAAAAAAATATTTATGAGGAGACCCGGCAACCTTGTAATGGTTCATCTATCAAATCCAGGTTCGTTGTTAATTTCAAATTTTAACTAGCTTAAGGTTATGTTGGAATTACTCTGAGGTTTAAATTTTAAAACCGTATTTTAATTAATTAATAAATTAATAGAGGTTTAAATTTTAAAGTTGCAGTTTAATTAAAATATAAAATATTTTTATTTTTATTTTTATAATTGAGTAGTATAATTTTGAGTGAGATTAAGATTTTAAACAATTTTAACTTATGATTCTTAAAAATCTTACAAGATTTTGATAAAATTAATTGGAAAAAATATCCTTAAAAGATCATTTGGTCTATTAGTAATCTAGTAGACTAAACTAAATTTAAATAGAGGAAAACATTACTATAATTTAGTTAAATGGCTTTCGGATTAATCACAACATTTAAAAGACATTTATCTACATTATGGATCATAAAAGTCTAAGATCTAACATATAATTTAGTTGTCAAATTAATAGTGAAATAATTATTATTGATTATTCTTCATACATACAGATTGAAATAATTTTAAATCATACTTCAAAACTAAAAACTACATTAATTAATTAATTAATTAATATATATATATATATATATATATATATATATATATATATATATATAAAAAAGCCATATCAACTTGTAACATCACTTTCATTTTTGTACCATGAAAAAATGAAATCCCAATTTCTAAATTTCACACAAAAATCACCTTAATAAAACATCTTATCTCTAAATATTGTATTTTTAATAACTTAAAAATTTAAATTTATAATAAATATTATAATTCATTTTTTATTATAAATATTTATATTAAAAAATATCATATATCTAAACTTATTTTAAAAAATTAAAAGTACACATGGATTGTGTAATTTAAATGGAACATGTGGATGATGCAATCTCACTTGGTACCATTAAACGATGGTGAATTACGGTCAAAGATGTCGCATTATATAATTATATGCCATTACGGTCAAAGATGTTGAATTATATAAATATATGCCATTATGGTGGTCCTCAATAACAATGGTTTTAATTAAAATAATTTTGTTCGACAAAATCATTCAAAACATGTGGGATGTCTTAGATAACATCTAACCCAACACCCCCTAACATGTGGGGGATAGGTTAGAGGTGTTGGGTTAGATAATCGAACAAAATGTAATAATGGTCCTTGATACAGATATTTACTCATAGAGTTGGTATGATATGATTTTTTATATATATAGGTTAGGGGGTGTTGGGTTAGATAATCAAACAAAATGTAATAGTGGTAGTTGATACAAGAGATTTTACTCACTAAGTTGGTCTCATATTTTGATTATATATATATATATATATATATATATATATATATATATATATATAATATGATGGGTTGTAATTTTAACAATTTATTTTAGTTTAGATTAAGATATTTAATGAAATTTGATAATATTGAAAAGAAAAATTTTTAAAGATAATTTTGAAATCGTTGGTTTGTAATTATAACGTTCAAGCTAATGTATTAATTTTGATTTAATATATGTATATATTAAAAAAATATGGTAGTTTTTTAAGATAATAATAAAATATTTTAGTAATTATTTTTAATTTAGCATTTAGGTTGTTTTGATCCATTCAAAGGTATGAATGTGTTGAATTTTAACTTATTAAGAGTTTTGAGTGTAAAATAGGAGTATCATTGGGAGTTGAGGGAGTGGAGTTGGAGTGACTAAACCCTAGCTACTTCGACCTTAGTTTGTGCTTTTTTCTTCATTTCCACCGTGGTTTTTTCTTACCTTACAAGAGTTGTTTCTAGTTTGTGGTTCCTCTTATGTAGTGTGTCAAATAATTCTTAGGTTGTTGTGGTATGCTAAGGTGTTATTGCCTGAATTTGTCATGTCATTGCCTAGCCATTGTGGAAAAGTTGAGGGGGCGGAGCTTTGGGCAACCACTCTATTGCTCGAATATTTTCCTCATGCCTTTTCTTGCCAGGTTTTTGACGTCGTCATTTGGGGTGGGATTTTCTCAGGTGGGTTGGGGTTTTTTTGGCAGTCTCCTTCATTTTAGTGGCTTAATGCTCCACTAGTGTCACCACCATCATCTTTGATCGAGGCTCTACTTTTCTAATTTGTCGTGTGTCGACTAGATTTTGTGCCCCTTTTCTGCTCCCTATTTTGGAATTTTGCGGGTCTGCGTGCCCTAGAATTTTATTTGTTCAAGCTTGTGTAACCTATTTTTTTTTTAATCTCTATGTTCTATAGTCTGGGGATTATTGATCCTAGGGTTTCATTCTCTAATCCTTCTTTGTCAGATGTTTGCTTAGTTTTCAGTCAGGATTTTACTCAAGATCACATACACATATCTTGTGTCTGTTAAATGTATTTTTTATTCCTAGTTTACATAATAAAAATTTCAGGTTTTCCCCCCAAAAAAAGCATTTAGGCTAAATATTTATAATTGATAAAAAACATTTATATAAATTAATTGAATAAAAAAAAGAATGTCGCTAAAATAATAATTACATTTTAGTGAGTGCTTTAGTTTGGCATTTTGGTTAAAAGATTTATGATTTTAATGAGTCTACATCAAGTTTGATTTCTTAAATTTATAAAGTAAAATTAATTACTTTGATTTATATAAAGTTGTTTTTATCATTAGTCCATTTGGGGTAGTTGAATTGGAGATTGTCGTGTTATGAAGCCTTACGTAAATATGTTAAATTCAAGGTTAAAATCCCCATAAGTGTTTACCCACTAATATATATATATATATATATATAATGAAAATTAAATGTATTCTTTATAGAATATTTTATGCAAAGTATTTTAGGTCATATTCACCTTATGCAAGGTATTTTAAGTTTTCTTCGCCATCTTGTTTTATGATGTTCATGAAAGTTTATTCCTTCTATATTTGAATTTATAATCTTTTAAGAAGAAACATATATTTTTAACCATTAGGCCCATTCATATTCTTAACAAGTAATGCATGTAATGGATATTAAAATATATAAATATATAATCAATAACCATTAGCTTTAACGATCTTTATAACAAAATTAGAAAAACATTTAAATAAAATTGTTATTCAAACATATAAACTAGAAATAAAAGTAAAACCAATGAGTAATATACTTTTATTGAGAAAGCAAGTTCCAAAAAATAAAAAATCACATGAAGGCCTTAATGGATGTAGGAAACTCCCTATTGTTTTATGAAGTTGTTACTTTCTTTTTAATTTTATAGTTTTTGTTGTATGAATTATACAATTATGAATGTGCTTGAAGAGACCATTAAAAATATTTATGTAACGTGTGCCCTTTTCTAACTTCCTTTTTTTCAAAGAAATGTAAGTCTTACTAGCATGATTATATGTGGAGGGTCTCATTATGTAAGGTAGCCAAGGTTCAAGCCTTGAGGGTTAGCTCAATTGGTCGAGTCCCTCTCATTAAAGAAATTTTGATATTGAGAGGTCATGGGTTCAATTCTCTCGGCATTCTCGAGGTTAGTCCTTATGGTTGAGTCTACAGGAAGTGATCTCTTTAGGTGGATCTACTTAGTACAAATATTTCATGGTATGGTCACTGATCTCCAAGGTCCATGAACCACACAAGAAAAAAAGAAAAAGAAAAAAAGAAAAAAAGATAGCCAATGTTCAAAACTCATAGTAGTTGGTAGGAGACACTAAAAAGAACTAGCCATGTTAAGGGTTGTTGTGGCCTACGTTAGGTGTGATACCCTAATTATTTTGATGGTTGAGATGTTTCTGGCTTCTTAGACCACAAACTAATTTTGCAAGTCACACACACTTCAAATTATACAAGAATCCATAAACCATAAAGACATATATATTATTTTTCCTGGGGAAAGCATCAGAGCTCTCTCGACTTGAGGGCTAGAGTGAGGGTCAATACAATACTATTCATAGGTGAGTACCCATTATAACAATATTTCTTATCATAATGTCACAAGCAGGGAATTAAACCTAGTTGGAGAAGATAAAATCAATCTTCCCAACCACCCAAAATAACCCCACTATTTTTTTTTTATATTTAATTTGGAAATGAATAATTTTCAATATCACATCTAGAAATGAAGTGAATTTATCATTCATTGAAATGGAAATCTAATAGTTTCTAATTTTTTTTTCATAAACTAAAAGGTTTACCATACACTATATACCATAAGAGGTTGATCATATACAATATACCACAGATATGATAGAATAGCCTCAAACATGGTGTAAAGACAATTAACCTTGAAAGTTAACATGGGTGAACTCTATATTTAAGTCTCACGATGAAAAATGTGTGAAATATTAAGCTGACACTTGTCAAGAAAGGATATCTTTCCCATAAGCACATTTTCATTTTCACCTCTTATGAAATCATAGCCACCTTACACTCTCCACAACCATCTTAAACAACTAGAATTATGTTTTTACATAACATAAAATGCATTATAAAAACATTATCACATTTTTCATAAAAAGTATATGTACACCATCTATATATACATATCCTAGCATTATATTTTTACATAACATAAAAGTGCATTATAAAACTATTATTACATTTTTCATAAAAAGTATTTGTACATCATCTATACATGTCCATTCTCTAATCAAACCTTGATCTTGAGATTCAACGTAGAAATCCATACAAAACATATTTACAACACTTAAATTACAATGTCATTTATTTAAATCCACGTTTTAATTCCTTTCAAAATAACCACACACTCTATAATTTATATACAATATGATTCAACACATTTCAAAGGTCAAAATTAAGATATTATACATTTCATAGTTTATATCCATCTATTAATTAGCACATTTCAAAGGTCAAAATTAATATATTATACATTTCATAGTTTATATCTTTCTATTAATTTCGATGGTTAAAATACTCTTTTAATTTACTCTACTTAAATATAAACAACATTATTGTTTGAGGCTAACAAAAATTATAAAACTAGAGGCAAATAAACCCTCCAAGGTCCAATGTAGGGAGGGAAAAAAACAAGGAAGAAAAGTAGACCGACAACACACACAGAGTTTGAAAAATACAAAATTGGGCCTGAGCTACACAATGAGAGGTGACAAAGTTGGCCCAGGATGCAAACCACAAACTCAAAAAGTCAAAGCGGGAGTCTTTGCAGACAAAATATTGTGTAAAGAGGCATGAAAGGGGTATAAAACCCCATCCCCTGAACTCTTCACTGTGGATGACAACAGAACAAGAAATAATGGAAAACCCCATCCGATGACGTGCAATGCATGAACCAGTGAACCTGTACAGAAAACCCCCGTTGCAGTAGAAAAAAGGCCGTAAAGGCTAGCAAAATAGACCCCATGAATCCCCGCAAAAGATGTGATGTCACCTATAGTAGAATAATGGCGATGAAGAAGATGTGTACAACGAAAAACACACAGATAACATATATCACCACCACATAAACCCATTCCATGGATAGGAAAAAATCTGACAGGAGAAGGCATGAAATAGAGCTCTATGAACTCCATCCCCTCAAAAAATACACCTTAAAACCAAACCTAGAGTTAATGGAGCAGCAGAAAAACCAACACAAAACATGGAGAGGAAAATCACGGCTAGAAAGGGAGAAGTGGAAAGATACATGGGCTGAACAACTAGGGTTAGGTGCTCTTAATAATATAGTTTATTATCTAACTTAATTAGTTTATTATTATTTCCTTTTTAATAAGTATTAATCTATTTTCATTCATAAAATTTGTGAGTTTCCTTTCATTTATTCTACATGATCCTATCAAATTTAATATTTAAATTCCAACATTTCCTTACCTAAAAACTTCGACATTATTCCATATTTATTATGCAAGATCCTAACTTATTTGATGATCTGAAAGACAATTTTTGACTATATTTTTTAACATGTCTTCTCCCCTAGCACAAGCACAAGCACCACGTGAGGTTTGATCTCGTGTCACCTTGCTAACAAGGATCATCCTCAACTAGTTGTGCTAGTGGGACTTAACATTAAAAAACAACTTTATTGATGAAGATCTTCGTAAATAAATCTTGTGTGCCTTTACTAATCCTCCTGAGTCGTGTAACACATGAAAATAACCAATGTGTTCTTGGAGTTGGCCACTTAGAACTAAATCTTTTCTCTATGCCTAATTTCTTAGTTAAATACAACTCAACCTTTATAAGGTAAAATTGTAGCACATAGTGCTCCAAAGCCTTTATAAGTATAATTTATATCTTCCATATATTTACTCATTATATTATTATTATTATCAATTATTATGCTCAACCTTTATAAGGTAAAATTGTCGCACATAGTGCTCCGAAGCCTTTATAAGTATAATTTACATCTTCCATATATTTACTCATTATATTCTTATTCTTATTATTATTATTAATTATTAGCTAGACACCAAGACCCCTTTATTTGTGGAAGAAGGGACTCACCTCCGCACAGACACCAAGAACCCCTTGTTTGTGGGAAAAGGGACCCACCTCCTCGTACACACCAAGAACCCCTTGTTTGTGGGAGAAGGGACCCACCTCCGCGCAGACACCAAGAACCTCTTGTTTGTGGGAGAAGGGACCCAAATCCAAGCAGACACCAAGACCCCCTTGTTTGTGGGAGAAGGGACCCACCTCCACGCATTGATTTGACTGCTAAGTCTACAAAGGCATACATACTCTACTCCTCTGGTTTCGAACCTGTGACCTCTTAGGAGGAAACAAATGTTCTTAACCATTAAGCCCACTATCTATCTATCTATCTATCTATCTATCTATATATCTATATATATATATATATATATATAAAGCCCTCTCTCTCTATATATATTACAATCTAAAAAACCAAAAAAAAAATGTAAAAGTTTAGCAAAATGAATAAGGTAGTTGAATTTTTATCCATCCAATATAAAAACGAAATGTGATTCTATCCATATTAAATATGGAATTTATAAGCATTTTTTTAAAAATGATATAAAATTAAGATGAACAATTAACTATTTTAATTTTCTTTTATCACTAAATTTAAATATAATAATACTTCAACATTATTCTTGGTTTTGCAAAATAATTTTATTCTTTTTACTTTTCTATTTTAATTAAAATTTTATATTTTTATTTTGACTAAGTCTAAAATGATTTTTAAATATCTTCTTATATTTTAAATTTTATTTTTGCTTTAAAAATTAATTTATCTAATCTCTAATGTAATTAAGTATGGTATACATATTTTCTCCATGTTCAAGAGCACTAGCAAAAAAACTAACAAAAATATGCATACAACTAAAAGTATGTGTCTTTAACTTCTATTTGCATTAATAAGAACTAGACCATTGTGGATGATAGGTATATATTTTTATAATTATTTATTATATTAACAAATAAATTGTTAATATTTTTGTTAAAAAATAATTTAAAATGTAAAACTTGAGAAAAGGTTTGGATTTGATCTCTCAATATGATATATCCAAAATTAAATAAATCAAAGCTGATTTTTATCCATTTCATAATGATGAGATTGCATTATAATCTCACCACATATAATAAAAAGAAAAGAAAAATAAAACTATGTTACCACTTTAAATTAAAATAATTATGATAACCCATCACAAAGGTCAAGTAGATATGTTGTGTAAACCATTCAAATTTGATTTTAGATGTAAAACTTGATAAAATGTTTACATATTAAGAAGTTTGGTTTTTTCAACAATTAAAATAGATCTATACTGATTCTTTATAATATTATTTATATTATATATAAATTTCACATTTTTGTATATGGATATAATATGTATATTATAAATTTAGTTTGGGAAAAAAATTATTATAAGTATTAAGTTTTATATGTCAATTAACTAAAATTAAACATAAAAATATAAATCATCATTAATTTAGATTACAATTTGAAAGAACTATTTATATTTTATATATATTTCGCTTGTAGTAGATATAATTACATACATTTGTGTATGGATTTTTTTTTTAAAAATTGAGAGTCTTTATATGGTGATTAATTAAATTTAGATATGAAGTCTTGAAAAATTATGGCTATGAATTTGAATCATCATTATTTAAATTTCATAATGATGATGTGATGGTTATGGTGTTGGTGATGAACATCTACTCAAACCAGTAAAATCTATTAGTCAAAAATATTAATAGTATGGTAAATGTTTTAGAAATGATGAGTAAAATTCCAGCAATCCAAAAAAAAGTATTTTTCATTTTCAATCTTCTTAATTTCACACAAATAACATATATACATATTGTAACTTTTTTCCTTTAAAAAACCTATTTGTAATTTTATTAACAAAAATAAAATTACAATATAACAAATTCAATCAAGTCGACTTATTATTTTTACTATTTCTTTTTATTTTTTATTTTTATTTAACTAAAGCTATATTATACTTTATTAATTGCACCTGCTCTTATTATTTAAATATTAGTTTTTTTATTAAAATAAATCTGTGAGAAAATCACATTCCGATAATTAGAAATGTAATAATTGTGTTTCGATGCCCAACCATGGAGAAGCATAGTAGATGTTAAGAAGTATTTATCACGCTATTCTAATTAGTATTGTTATAAGTTGGCAATTGTTTTGCGAAAAATAAGATTTCCAAACATAATGGTTTTGTTGTTTAATTGGATAAATGTCAAAATTTTAAGTCTACGGATGTAATTTAGCCCATGTTCATTTTATATTTCCATATAAAATGATGCAATTTCTATTATCGTCGCCATTGGGATATACACTGTGAAGTGTTCATATTAAGAAAGACACCTAATTGTCGTTGTCTAGATCCATCATGATACCCAATAACGATTATTTGAGCATCGAACCTTTACCACCTTTGTTGAAAAACATATTTTTTTGCTTCATTTCTTATGTTATTATGATGCATTTAACATTTCTATTGATTCGAAGTGGCAACCAATTTTAATTTCTTTGTTTTGATTTTTTAGATGAGTTTTTTTTAGCATTCAATTTAATCGAGCATTGGGCATTCTAACATAACTCATTAAGAGTAAATACTATAAAACTTCTCGTTTTTAGAGGAAAAAAATGTTAGATTCTATTATGTAATATAAAACCAATACATATGTCTAAAATATTATTTAACACATAGGTAGATTATAGGGTTCCATTTTTATGATTTATTAGTGTTTTTTATATTTACTGAGTTTAAAAATAATAAGTATGGTAGCAAAGTTAATGTAAAAAATACACAGTATAAATGATTAAAAATTGCTAAGAGTGAGACCAAGGAATATTATTTAATTGAACAAATATAGAATCACTCAACAATGACTTCTCGTTCATCTATGATCTCATTAACCTCTTTATGTTGATAATGGATGATGTCAGGGGCAACACTCAACCTTTTATTTGATAAGGAGTCTACAGACTCATTCCAGTGCCTATAGATCCGAGAGAAAGTGATCTCATGAATGATTCATTCAAAATATAGATGCACTCCAGCCAATTGGACAGAGAGGGACGTATATGGATTTGTTGTGCAAATAGTAAAAGTCCCCAAAGTGCCAATAGTTTGGCTTGGGTGTTGGAGCCAGCACCACCATTCCAATGTAGAAGATATATGGAGTGTGGATTGATCTTGATCATGACCCCGCATCCACAAGTTTTGAATTGCACGACCTCGTCGAAAAAACTTGTAGAAAATTGAGTTTGAAATTATAGCTCCCAGAATATTGAAATATTTGGTGTAGGAGTTGTCCTACAAGAAGAATATATCCATATTCTAATGTGAGAACAAATTCTATATAAGAGAAGATCAATATTTTCAAAAATCATATGATTCCTGTATTTTCAAATATCCCATATAGTAAATAAGGGGAGAGCTTAGATCTTTCCTTTCTAGATGGCCCACCAGGAAAAAACAAGAGATGAGTGAGGATAAGGAAGTCAGAGCAAGGACACGATAATGTGCCATGACATAATTCTAGACAGCCTGAGAAAAAGGACAATGTAGAAATAGGTGAACAACACTTTCAGGACCACGTTTACAGAGCGAGCACCAACCCGAACCATTAAATCCTCGCTTGGTAAGATTGTCCCATGTAAGGATATGTTTGTGCGAGACAAACCAACCAAAAGTAACGATCTTGAGAGGTACCTACCACTACCAAAAAGAGGAAAACGAACAACGACCAAGACGATAATACAATAGTTTAGAAATGTTCTTATAGGTGTCATCGAGAATAACAACCCCATCTCTCAAAATGCCACCCAAAATGATATAATCCCCACCTGGTTTCCTCCATGATCCAGCTAGCCGTAATTGGAGTGTATATGTGTTCCAACTGACCTCGTCCTCCCCAATGAAGCCTAGTTTTGCTACCCCCTTCCAGATAGGGTATAAAAATGTATTTGAATTGAAACTATAGACTTGGTTTAGATAAAAGTATAATCTCGAATGTAAAATAAATAAGGTGTGTTCCAACAGTTATACAAAATTATCGCCCCCTAAATATCATCAATACTTAGCAGTGTCTTGTTTCCATAATCGAAGGATAATTTCAGATTTTCTAGGAAAATTGTACTAACCTTGTTGAAGTTGAGCCAAATGTATGATCCTTTTTAGCACCAATTTCACTCGTCCTGTAGCATTCCAGTAGATCTCTCTGCTTAGATTATTTGTCCTTCATGATGTCCTACCAGACACTAGTACTGAAAAATGCTCTCCACAGACTCTTCATAATAAGTGCACGACCAAATATCCTGATGTCCAACATACCCCAACCTCCTATTTCCTTACTCCTGGTTAATGTATCGAATCTTACCAAATGAAGTTTGGATTTTTCTTAGGCCCTGGACCAAAGAAAATGAGTCATAATCACCTTGATTTTCTGATAAACCTTCACAGGAATATGGATTCAAATGTGCATCCAATATACTGCTATTTGTTGTAATATAGACTGAATAAGAGTAAGTATGCCCTCGAGTGAGAGCCATTGATGTGTCCATTTTGAGAGTCTCTTTGGAAATTTCTCCAAAATCCAAGACCAGTCGGAATACCTGTAGCTACAAGGTTTAATATTGAAGCTAAGATATGTGAAACCATCATCCGCATGTGAGATAGGAACCCTAAATAAGTCGAAAATATTATGTATAATATCCAAATCGTAAGAAGAGTGTATAAGTAATGACTTAGAGCCGTTTATAATTAATCTATAAGTTGCCCTGAATCTTGAAGAAATGAGATATAGGCTTGACCATTGATCCCAATCAAGTTGCCTAAAGGTGAGAATATCATCCACAAAAAAAAGAATAGGTAGTGGAAACGAAATGTGAGACATGCAGTTCGTGGAAATAACCATCTTCTTGAGCCTATCTAATCTTCCTACTCAGACCGTCCATAACCAGAATGAACAATAAAGGAGACAATGATCAACCCTGTCACAAGCCTCTTTCTGCCTAAAATAATTAGAGGGGAGTCCATTTATCAAGACCGCATAATTGACTGATATCACACACGCCATGATCCAACTGACATTCTCCCTAGACAGACCAATCTTGACGAGGATCATTCTCAGAAACTTGACCAGTCCACACAGTATTACGCTTTGTGAAGATATAATTTCATAACTAGTGCCATCATTTTCCTGGAGTGTATGTATTGCAAAAATTATTGTGCAATGAAAATAGAATCATGGATCTAGAGCTTGGGAAACTAACAAAATTGTTTAGGAGATACATGAGAATACAGAACTCCATGAATACGACTAGTGATGATCTTGGAAATAAGCTTATAAGTAATGTTACAGAGGGATATGGGCCAAAAATCCAGGAAAGAAGTGGGCATAGATGACTTGGAAATCTGAGCAATGAAGGTGGAGTTGATGGCACCTCAAACCTATTAATTTTTGCAACTAAGGTCAAATTCCACATTGGAAAACTCATATTATTAAGATAATAATTTAATTAGATTCCTCTTTTCGAGAGGATAAATATCGACCTATAGATCGCCCCAATAGGTTAAGCAGAAGTTAAGTTATGAACTAATTTAATATTTTATGGGTTGACCTAACTGCATGTTGATCCGGTCAAAGCCCCAAGTGGTCACTCAAAAAGTTATAAATAGAAGAAACCTCAAGTTCATTTGCACAATTTCGCTCATGAGATCTTCTCCATGCTATTTTCGTTTTGGTCGTATTTTCGATTTCTTGGCTCGCACAGGTACGTCAAAAGGAGCTCGCGTAGTGGCACGTAGTGGATCGTGGCCAGAGTCTGATGCACATTTCAAATCTAAGTCTATTGAGGCAGACTCATGAGCATGTAAGGCCCTGGTAGCAGCCCTGCTGAAGCAGAGCTGCAGGAAGGATGTGGTGTTCCCACGACCAAGGTGCTAAAGCCGCTGGCACAGCTTGCTAAGGGCGCGGCCAAAGTCATGAGGTTAGATTGGGATGATCTGAAGCAGAGCCATGGATACAGAGTGTTGTGGTAGCAACTTTGAGCCCTAGAGCCGAGGCCTGAAAGTGTTAAGGACATGGCTCTCAGAGTTACTAGGTAGTTCGGATTTGGATCACCTTCAGATGATTACGTGACGCTTCAAGACTTGAGTGGTTCAGTCACAGTTGTGTCAGAGCATCTTTGGCAGTCTCTTGGATTTAGAACTAGGACTTCAGAGTTCAGATAACTTGGCGATCTTTCATATTCGTGTTTTGGTATTATAGATATGTATATCTATAGATCATATCTATTTGTTTCCACTGTAGATGTATCTTCAATCCTCATTCAATATCAGTCGTGTTCATCAGTTTACGACAACCAGTTCCAGTGCATTTTAGTTCTCAGATTCAGTTTCCTTCATGTAGAAGTATGGGTATGGTTTTAGTGCTTGTATGCTATTTTTTTCTGCATTGTAAAGATATGTACTTGTAGATCATTGTACTTTTGTTACTGAACCATTCAATGAAGATCTAAGAAGAATAATTTCCAAGGGTTTTCCCCATATTGGGTTTTTCCCTGGTCTTGGACCAATCCTGGTGACTCTATGTGTTCATGCTTCTCTTCCTTTTATCTTTTATTTTGCGCAACTTATATGATGATGATGATGACTATGATGATGGTGTTTTTCTTTCTGCATAGTTTCATTTTCTGATGGTTAATGATATAGATCTGTACAATGGAAAAATTATTTGGGGTGAATGCAACATGTTAATGATGAAATGTAACTATCAAAATAAAGAACAATGCTTCTCTATGAAAAATTAAAGAAACCGTCCTTGATAAACGATATTATTCCACCATATTTAGGAGATTGGGGCTCATGATATCAAATAAGTGAAGAAATAATTCAATCATCCACTAGTCTGGGTCAGGACACTTATCCTTAGAGAAGGATTTTATAACTTCTAGGATCTTAACAGGAGTGACCAGTTGGAATATCTCTGCATTCGAGTCTGGAGAGAACACATTAGGGAAAGCTTCAATCCCCCAAAGGAATTATTTTGCATCCACATCAGACCTCCTTGAAAATAGTCTCTCAAAATAAATGGCATCCTCTCGTTGTATATCTAGGGTGTTGAAGACTCTCCCCCGAGAGGCATAGGGAATCTCCCATATTGTATTATAATTCCTTCTCTAGTTAGAAAATTGGTCGAAAAAATGGGTAGTGTGATCCCCCTCTTGAATCCAAATAGCCCAACTCTTTAACCTCTAGGTGGCCTCTTATATTTTAAGTATATGGAACTCATTATGTTCCAACTCATGGATCTTCTGTAGAAGAGAGGGATTTTAAATGATTGGATCCATAATATGGCCAATATTATCCATTTATAATTCAATCTCAGTCAGGTTCGCAGGCCTTTGAGTATTTTTTTTTGGTTCCCAATTCTGGAAAAACTATTTTTGTCTTTGTAATTTTCTATGCAGCATGGTCATCACCAAAGTAGAGTATGTCTGATTCAATTCCTCCCAAGTGTGTCGAATGATTCTATTGAATTCCTCTTCTTCTAACCAAGTCCTGTTGAATTTAAAGGGTAAAGCCTTATGTTTTTCCTCCATCCTCCACTGAAGAAACATGGGACAGTGATAGTATATCATGTCCCAAGAGATTCACGATCTCACGTTCCATATCAGCTCCAGAACATGGGTATTTATAAAAAATCGACCTATTCTTTTTCCAATGTGGTCTACACCGTATCGACCATTTGTCCAAGTAGGGCAGAGACGGGTAGGTCGAATGTCAACCAAATTATGGTAATAAAATAATTCTGAAAGTTTTGTGCACAAGACATTCGGGTGACTACGAAAACCCCATACCTTACCCATTGTCAAGGTAGCATTGAAATCTCCTGCAATAATGAGAGATTATATTATAAGGATGCCACAAGTTTCCAATCGCTACTAGAAAATGAGATGGTCCTGATATGGAGCATATATATTAAGGAAATTCAATCGATATTGAAGGCCCCTAATATAACTAGTTAAAATGATTCCTGCAAAGCAATGAAAATACTTTAATATGACTTGTCGAGGATCCCATAATGTGACTAGACCACTGGACAAATTGACCGTGTACATAGCGACAAGATTCCAACTTTGGAAAATTGACATTAAATAGGAGGAATCTCTCTCCCAAGAGACCATAGATTCTTGAATGAAAATGATAGAACAATGGGACGAGACAAAAAGATGACAGAGGGAAAATTTATTTTGAGGCATCCCCCAAACCACATAAATTCAATGATAATATATTCATGGGAGAGTTGAGAGAGGGAGAGAGTAAAAAAGCTCTAAGGGCCCTAGAAGGAACAAACTCATTAATAGGAATCTCTTGCAGTTCATCTCCCAAACCAAAATCCAAAGATTTGATAGTCGTTTTGCCCTAGAAATGACGACTGCCGCGACCACCCTTACGAAGAACGGTGATATCCTTGGCCAATTCCAGACTAATGGAAGGAATAAAGGGGGATCCATCCTTCTTTTGTATGGAAAGAGCCTTTAAATTCAGGTCCATATCTCACAATAAACCCTCGATATCACTACCAACATATTTGTGAGGCGAAGTATCAGGAGAGAAATCATTTACAGGAACAAGTTTATCAGAAGCAAGAGGGGCATGGTGTTAAGGGGTCGGCTCCAAAGAGGAGGTCTCCTTAGACGAGGAACAAGGAATGGTAATACCCCATAAGTAGGGGGGATAATATGGGTCCAGTGAGGGGATCGAGTTAGTAAACAAGGCAGAATGATGGGGCACCTTAAAAAGGTGAAAGTGAGGACCGGGAGGGGGAGGGGCATCAAAAGAGGTCTTGGAGGAGGGGAGATTAGATGGGATAGAAACCAATGGAATTTATAGCGAGGGATATTGATTCACCCTAAGGTCTAACTAAGAGGAGGAGGGAGAATTCACAGGTGAGGAGAGAGTGGTATGTTCAGTAGGGGAAGGAGGGGAGGGGTCGAGGGAGGTACCTAAGAGTGTATACTTCTCTTGGAAGTGGTCATGGTGCCGCATCCAATTCCCATGAACATTTGTATCCCGGTTCAAACCAGGGTGACTCGAGATCTTCCACAAACATTGTTCCCACAAATGACAAATATGATGGCATAAGAGGCATTGAAATAAAAATTCCACAGTAATCCACTCACCGATGCACACAAATAGGCCCCCATTTTAATATAATTTTGGCTGGTGATCCTCCAGAAAAAATTGATTCTACCAGAAGCCAAGAAATTCTCTTGTCTTTTGCACCAAAACATTTTCGATCTAGGTATACAAATTGCCCAATCACGTTCCCAATATCTACAAAAATTTTCTTTGTTATAAAACCATATCACAAAATAGAAGAGAAGATAGATCAATGACTTCAAAATTAGCCTCTTCAGGTGGGAAACCTCCTTTAAATCAAATAAATGAACAATTATTGGATGATACAAATGATAAGACCTCATTGGTGTATATAGGAGTCTAAGGGGTCACAATATAATCATAGCCTATATAAAGATAATAAGGTAAGGGCATAACAATAACAATAGTGGACTTCTATGGGGCACAACAAAAACAATATGGGGGCTACATGGGTACAACAATAACAATAGGGGGATACAATAACAATAACTATAATGGGTCTACGCTAGTATCATAGTGACCTAGCATGCCCCTCTCCTTCAAAAATGTGGTGTCCTTAATGCTTGAGTAGTTATGGATAATTCTATATAAAATTCTCATCCCCCCATGTAGAATCTTCAGTGAGTAAGTTCTTCCACTTATTGGATACTCTAAAATTGGTCAATTTCATAGTTGTTGGGTTCTTGTTTCTGTGACTGCTTCAGGCTCAAATATGATTTTTCCTTCTTTGTCAAGTTTTGTTAATATTGTTTGAACTATGAGCTTATCACTGATAAGCTTCTTTAAGCATGAAACATGGAAAAATGGGTGTACTTGAGAAGATGTAAGAAACTCCAATTTGTATGCCATAGTACCAATCTTTCGCAACACCTTGTAAGGATCATAGTACGTGGGTGATAATTTATTATACTTCTTAGCTTTCTTGAGGGGCATTTGTTTGTATGGTTGTAGCTGTAAAAATACCCAATCACTTACATCAAAACTTCTTTCACTATGATATTGATATACTTGTTGTTTCATTCGATTTTGCACCAGGGTGAGGTTATCCATTAAGAGTTGGAGAACTTTGTGTTGATGCTCGATGTGATCTTCCGCTACTTGAACCTTAGAATTTTCTCTTAAATATGATGTGATAGATGGTGGATGATATCCATAAAGTTCCATAAATGGGTTCATTTTTGTTGTAGTATGGAAGGAAGTGTTATACCATCATTCAGCAAGAGGTAACCACTTGACCAATTGTGTTTATTTATCTGATACAAAGCAATGAAAATATCCTTACAAACATTTGTTCACTATATTAGTTTTCCCTTCAGATTGAAGATGATAAGATGAGCTATGAGCTAATTGAGTACGAAGACAAGAAAATAATTCCTTCCAAACATTTCTTCACTATCTCAGTTTGTCCGTCAGATTTAGGATTATAAGATGAGTTATGAGCTAATTGAGTACCAAGAAAAGAAAATAATTCCATCCAAATTTTTCCAGTGAAAATGGGATCTCTGTCACTTACAATAATCTTTAGGTTTCCACGTGTCTTTTGAATTGTTTCCATAAGTGCAGTAGCAACTGTACTGACTTTAAAAGGATGAGATAATGCGCAAAATTATGCAGACTTGGTAAGTCTATCAACTACCAACATGATGACAATCTTTCCTTCAGACTTGGGTAAACCTATGGTAAAATCCATTGAGACCTCCCCCCGACACTGATTTGGAATGGCTAAAGGTTGTAACAGACCTGGGGTCTTAATTGTCTCAACTTTATTTTATTGGAAAACCAAACATTCTGCTACAAACTTATGAATATAATATTTAAGGCCATCTCAAAAAAAAACCTTCTTGGCCATATGGTAAGTTTTTAAAAAATTTGAGTGCCCTCCTAAGGGGTAGGTGTGCAATTCCAAAAGAATATTTTGTTTGAGTTGGGAATTATTACAAAGATATAAGTGATTTTTGTACCATAATGAATCATTTTTCTAGATAAATGTATCATATGTACTAGGATATTGCTGCAACTTTTGAATGAGTGTACACACCTCTGCGTCTTTGTTCGATTCATCCCTTGCTTAAGTTATCTAATCAGGTTGGATAATAGTAATGACACAAAGAAATGCTTCCACATCCTCATCCTTTCTTGAGATTGCATCTGCAACAACATTTTTCTTACCATTTTTGTAGATGATTTCAAAGTCATAACCCAACATATTTGTGACCCGCTCTTCTGAAGATAATTTTTGTTCCAAAAAGTATTTAAGATTATCATGATCTATTTTTACCTTGAAGTGTCTTCCCATTAGGTAAGGTTGTCATTTCTTTAGTGCATGTAGTATTTCCAACATTTCCTTATCATAAATAGGTTTGTGTAAATACTTCCCCTTGATTGCATGACTTTCAAAAGCAATGGGTCTTCCTTCTTACATTAAAACAACACCAATTCCATTTCATGAGGTATCACACTCCACAATAAAGTTTTTTGTGAAGTTTGTTGCAGCTAAGATCGATGCTTGGCACATTTCCTCTTTAATATGTTCAAAGGCCTTAGTTGATTATGGAGTCCAATAAAATGCACATTTCTTCAGTATTTTTGTTATAGGTGTTGCTATTCTCCCATAATTCTTATAAAAATTGTAATAATACCATGTCAACTCGAGAAATCCTCAAAGATGCTTTAGGGTTGTGGGGATTTTCCATTCCTTAATGGCTTTTAATTTTGTTATGGTCTACCTTAACACCCTCATGAGATATAATATGGGGGCTACATGGGCATACTAATAACAACAGGGGGCTACACTAACAATAACAATAATAATAGGGGGCTACATTAACAATAAAAATAAAAATAACAATAGGGGGCTACATTAACAATAACAATAAGGGGGATGCACAATAATGATATGTGGGCTACACGGGCACAAAAATAATAATAGGGGGTTACAATTAAACTTAGTGTACTTTCAATATATAAACATGTGACTTGGGCAGTTTTGAAAGTATATAAACATTTTCAGTACTCAAAAAAATATATAGGTCTAGTACCTTTCCCACGAGCTCATAACTTGCAGCATAAAAATTAGTACTAGCATGTAGATATAATTGAAGATTTTTTCCTTCTCTAACTTTCATAAACCATGCATATTTTGTATGATTAAATTCTTTTGATTTCTTCAAATATGAAACCAACTTCTTTTCTTTTGTGGAGGCATCTCCTACATTTTCAGTAATTAATTGAGGTGAAGTTCGTTCAGCAATATTTTTTGAGGGCCCACCTGCAGCTTTAGATGATGCAATTTTTGACTTTGGTCCAGAAATATTGACATAAACCTTCCTTGATTCCATTTTTAGTAAATCACAAAAAAAAAAAATCTTACGAAAAAAAACGAAGACAAAAAAATTTAAAAACTATAGCACACTAGAAACATGTACATCGTCCCCAGGTCTAGTGCGCATTTAGATTAATCCAAAATACAAAAATATAAAACCAATTCCTTTAATTTTTATTTTTATTTTTATTTTTTTACATTTTCTCACCGACCTCGACTGGATTTTTTTTTTTTTTTACACGTGATCTCCCTAATCCCCTCCATTTTTTTTTTAAAATTTTGGGGGTCGATTCTGAGAATCGGGCCCTTTCTAGGCAGCGGCCCCTTGACAGGAAAGGGGGGGAAATTATTAGAATCGTCCCCCCTGCGAGGCGGGGGCCAACTCTGGGCACCCACCTATGGGTGCGTCCACTAGCAGCACGACATTGTGTTGCGGGTGGACATGCCCACGGGCGGGCGTCTGCCCGAGCCCAATGACAACACAATGTTGCCATTGGGCTCTAGCAGACACCTACCCATGGGCGCATCCACCCACAACCCTGTGCTGTCGTTGGGGTTGGGCGAACGATGTCTTGTAGCACAACAGCTCGTGCGCACCGTGTTGGGGGTGGACGCGCCCACAGGCGAGCACCCAAGTGTTGGATTTGCTGCCTGACAAGGGGATGGTTATGAGAATCGGCCTCGTTGCCTAGAAGGGAAGTGATTCTGAGAATCGACCCCCTACCAGGAAGGGGGGGCGACTCTCGGGTGTCGTTGGGCTCGAGTGGACGCCCGCCCATGGGCGTGTCTGCCTGCAGCACATCAACCTGTGGACGTCGTGCTGTGGGCGAGAGTCTTCCTAAGCCCAACGCCTTCGTTGGGCTCGAGAAGACGCCCACAGTGCGACTTTTATGGGCAACCTTGGCGCGAGTGTCTACCCGAGCCCAACACTGTCATTGGGCTTGTGTGGGCGCCCACCCATTGTGGCCCGGGTGGGCGCAGCCACTGGCCCACTCGGAAAGCAAGGGGGTCAATTCTGAGAATCGCCCCCCTGCCTACCGAGGGGGTGGTGGGCGCGCTCCCACCCAGGCCACAGTGGCCAGTGTCCGACCCCAGGCAGGTCCACCCCCCATGTCCGTGTGGATATTTTTTTAATTTTAGATAATAAAATTATTTTAATTGGTTTTTTGTGGTAATTTGGATGTACCTACCAACAAAGTTTAAAGTTAAATGTTGGTAAACTTACAAGGGTTTTAAATATGTACTCAGTGAGATTTGAATTTGGCTCTACTTTATTTTAATAATTTCCTAGTTGCCGAAATAATAAATCAAGTTGATATTTAAGAAAAAAAATTGATTTGATAGCATCCAATAAATTATTTTCCTCAAATTCCTCATTGAATAGTCCAAGTACAAGAGGAACTAACCTTTGAAAAGCAAGAATCTCTCGTTGACAATGTTGTTGCTCCATAAAATCGTTCCAAGCTTTTAAACAAAACCTCAAGAAATCTTGATGTGATGTGTTGCTTCATAAAATCGTTCCAAGCTTTTAAACAAAACCTCAAGAAATCTTGATGTGATGTGAGGAATAGTGACAATGAAAGTTCTTATGTAGCGGAAATTACAGAGTTGCTTTACCATGGGGTAAATAGGGGAGAAAAACTATAATAAATATTTTAAAAAATCTATAATCAAGTAAATGTTATATAATTTAAGTAATATTATTTTAATTTGGAAAAAAATATTAAAATAAAATTGTGTAGGAAATTTAAATCGAAATTAGTTCGATATTGAAGAGAATATTTTAGTAGAAAATTTTTAAATAAATTGTAGAAATAAAATTTGGAGGGACATACTTCAAACGAAAATTTTCGGTGAAAAATTTTAGAGGAAAATTTTGGAGGGAAAAATTCATTCTTTAAGCGATATATTATCATTGGGAGAGAGATCATTTGGATCATTCAACATATTTTGTTTGAATGTTATGGATTCTTCTGATATGGAAGTTTCGTTTTATGAAGCATAAACATCTTCGTCACGTAACAACTCTATTCATATTTATTAATATAACGAGAGCAACAGTGACGAAGGTCAGGATGAAGAATTTAAAATAAATAGAGTCATATTTTCCACTTAGTCCTAATCCTATGGAGTATGAGAGCAGTAGCGACGAAGGCCAGGATGAATAATTTCCAAAAAATAGACTCATAATTTCCACTTAGTCCTAATCCTAAGGAATTTGAGAGAAATAGTGATGAATGGTAGGATGAGAATTTTTAGTGAATAGAAAGTCACATTTTCCACTTAGCCCTAATCCTAAGGACTATGAGAGATATAGTGATGAATGGAAGGATGTCTAATTTTCAGTAGATAGAGAGTCACATTTTCCAACTAGTCCTAATCCTAGGGACTATGAGAGCAACAATGATGAATGGTAGGATGTAGAATTTCCAGTGGATAGAGAGTCACATTTGCCATTTACTCTTAATACTAAGGACTATGAGAGAAATAGTGATGAATGGTAAGATGAAATTTTTTCAGTAAATAAAGAGTCACATTTTCCACTTAGTCTTAACCCTATGGACTTTCAGGGCAACAATGACGAAGACTAGGATGAATATTTTCCAATAAATCGAGAGTCATATTTTCCAATTAGTCCTAATACTATGGACTATGAGAGAAATAGTAACGAAGGGAAGGATGAATAATTTCCAATAAATTGAGTCTCAATTTCCACTTAGTCCTAATCATATGGAATATAAGAGCAACAATGATGAAGGTCAGGATGAAGAATTTCCAATAAATCGAGAGTCACAATTTCCACTTAGTCCTAATCCTATGGAATATGAGAGAAGTAGTGATGAAGGGAAAGATAATGATGGTGAAGAATATCCTCCAAGTCAGTATTTCAAAACCACAGATGATCGTATTGAAAAGTTTCATGCTGCTGAAGATGGTAATGAATATTTTTCAAACCATGATGGTCGTGAATTCCTAACTATATTGAAAATGATCAGAGTAAGAATAGTACTCCTCCTAATGATGATGGAAATGCTTGTTTAGATAATGATGAAATTATGGAGATGTTGAAAAAAAATATTGTATCTAGGAGTAAGATTAGACCTTTTTGTATCAATCCAAGATGTTCTAGTTATATAAGGGGTAGAGTAGAATATCTCATGAGAAGAAGTTCTATCAGTGATATCATTTCAAGTGAATGTTGTAAAAATGATTTCTTGAAACATATGGATTTCAAGTTTTCTTTGGAGAAAAGGAAGAGTAATTTGTCAATGAATAAAAGCATGCATAATTCATATTTAGTGGGGTGCATTCTGTCTGCACTGGCAGGTTATGATTATCATATTAGGTCTTTATTTCTATGTAGAAAGGATTTCAAAATGTTTCATTCAACTGGTAATTTTATTCCGTCAAGAATCCAAGCTAATTTGGAAAAGGATCATACATATTATTCAAAATTTCGTCATAAACGAGAGTTTGGACCACTAGCAAAGAGTGCAATGTCATGGCTGCAAGAATTATTTTCAAAACATCTAGAGTGTTTTCTAAATAGAGATACAATACATATTCCAGATAATTTCTAAAGAAGAGAGATCTACAAATTATGCAAGGAATATGCAGAAGGTGTTGAAGGAAATGTTCATTTTATTACATATCACTATTTAGTACAGATATGGAGGAGAGAATTCAACAATGTTCGTATTCCTAAGAATACAAGCATGGGGATTTGCAGTACATTTGCTTCTCTAAAATAAAAAAAGGGATAAATTTCAAGGAGTAGAAAGAGGTAAGCATTCATAAAATTATTATTTTAAATTGTATAGTGATCAACTATGAAAATATATTATTAATAGGTTTATTTTATGTTAAGTGTAGATTCCATTTTCAAAGCACTTCAATAGCATCGTGAACAACAAACAAGTGAAAGGAAAAGGTTGTACACGCATAAAAAGAAGTGTTTTTTTTTTGGTAATTTAGGCTAATCTTTATTGATTCGAAATAAAAAATTACATATGCTACAGGCTGAGTTGGTAAGCTGCACTTATCTAATCCCAACCTTAGTTTCTTTCATAGTTGCGCATGTATGGGGCTACCTCCTTGGAGGAAACCATCCCTGTAATAACATCAGACAGAAAATTACAAAATGTGCCATGGCACTTGTGAAAGTAAAAGTCCTTTTATAAGACATGGACTAACAGAAAACTAAAAAAATTTGAATGACCATGTAGTCAAGGTTATTTTGCATCATCCTCGGTGTCTGGATCCTCATCCTCGATACGGCAGGCATACTCCTGCGCTATGGCCTCCTCCTCAGCAGTACGCCGACGTGGAGGCTTAGAAGCAGGTGCGCAGAGGATGGGAGTGACCGGGTACTTAGCATTTGGTACATGCGTCCAAGTGCCCTCTAAGTCCATGATCCATACGTCGACGTCTTCCCCTTCTGCCTCCTGAACCAGAAGAGGCTCGGTTTTGCAGGGCCTAGGGTGCTCTTGGTGCACAATGGTGGATTTACTTGGTCCACTTTTGCCTCTTTGTGAATCTTGAATAAGGGCCTCCTCCTCCTGGTCATGCATGGGCTCTGGGGGAAATCCCTGTCATGACTGCCAGAAGAGGAGCCCTCAAAGGACTCCAAACGGTTATTAGGCTCTCGTTGGTAGCGTCCAAGGAACACACCTCTTTGGCCGCCTCTGATTGTCCTTTGGCGCAATCTCAGAGCCATGGGATAGTGTAGTAGGGGGGAGATGGGGGAATGAGAGAAAAGGTAGGGAGTGTGCAACGTGATACTGATGGGCAAGGTGGTGCGTAGGTGGTGGATGCATGGCTGGGGGAGCTTGGTGATGAGAGCACAGAGTCGGGAGAAACTAGCAAGGCAAGGGGGGTCGAAGGGAGGCACCCAGTCATGGAGGTACGCAACTGGGAGGGTCCTTTGCAACCTTGCAATGAGGGGAAGGTTGTGTAGCCTGTGGAATGCGTAGGTGGGATGAAACTGAAACATAGATGCGGAGAGGGCAGTATGAGCCAAAAGGGTCAAACTTTGAGTAACACTATGCGGAAGGGCCTCCCCTTTTATAGGCCTGTGGCACAAGTGCAGATGCTGTGCATTATTATGACATGCTCGCAGGTGCATGCTGTGACATTTTTCATGTGGAGGCATGTGCTTCGAGTTATGGAAGAGCATCATATCCATCCGGGAGCTCATTCGAATGATTGCAACTGTGAGTTTCCACCCACGGTCATTGTTGGCTTTGCATATCTTCTTGAGTCCTTTCCTTCGTCACCTCATGTGAATTATTGCTGAGAGGTGGATCCACTTCATGTGAAGGCCTATGTTGCAGATCTTTGTCATCTCGAATGTGGGAGGTACTTTTTCCATACGTGTGTCCAATGTCACCTACGTCCAGGGAGATATGGTCCGTTTGGATGAGAGTTTGGCATTATCTGCGTAAGGAATCATCCTAAATCTGGGAGAGATTGGAGTACTACAACGTGTTGTGACTTTCCACACCCTTGTTGGCTAGGATATCCACAATGGTGTTCGATTTCTTGCGAACATGGTGAAAAGTTATTTCTTGTGATTATGTATCATCTGTTCCAGGATTTTGAGCCTGTTAGTGAGCCTCCAGCTACTGGAGACCTTTGAGGAGGAAGAGACATGGAGAATTCTAGTGGCTGCCTGCGTGATGATTTGCGAGTCTCCCTCCATTTCCAGAGGAAAATAGTTGAACTCGATGGCTCTGGAGATGCCCTGGATAAGTCCCTCTAGCTTTGTGGAGTTGTTGATGTCCAATCCCATGTTTTCGTAGAAGACTAGGAGGGGGGTACCCTAGGAGTTCCTGAAGACACCTCTAAATCCAACATTCCCGGTGTTGTACCTTAAGAGACAATCCCTTATCTGTGATAAGGAATCAGTGCTTAAAACATTTATATGATTATGTCACGAAAATATCTGTCTTTGTTTTAATCACCTTCAGGTATTTACAATTAAACCTTTAGATACCAAACACAATGAATGTCTCACAATGCTGTTATTTGCTGATGTTGAATGAAATGACCAGAAGAAAATGAAAGAATAAATTCCAAACTGATATGCTGTCACACATAATATATCATCTCAAACTTCTGAGGAATTTATGAAAGAAGTAGTTAAAACAAAGGAGCGCCAATTAAGGATTTTAACTCTTGATTACATAGGTAAAAAGAGACCTATTGCTCATTATTTTGTCTTATTCAAAGAAAGAAAACACAAAATGTGAACCAAGATACATATCAACATAAACATATGCCAAAAAATTGCTTACTCATTCATTAATCATTGAAATATCCGAATACAAAATAGTAATATGAAGGTCCAAAACTCAGAACCTTTCTTCCTCTTGAAAATTACATTAAATACAGTAAAACAACAGTTTGGAACTGCTGTAACCAATTCTAACTACCACAACTACTTAGGACTTCGGAGGTTGTCTATTACATGCCTTGGAAATGTTTTATTACAATTACATTGTCTTTTAAAAAGTAATATAATTAAAAATATACATCCTAATCTATAGGAATTGCTGATGATGTTGCTGCATTTTCTCGGTCAGTTGATTTTTCTTTCGTTGATGCTGAAAACCCTTTTGGCAAGTCTATTGTCCAAGCTCTGCACTTTTTCCATATCTCTACCTTAGTCCTGGGCGAATGTGTTAGATTGTGATACTCCAATCTGAATGCAGTAATTTGATTATAAGATGGTCCTTCTGTGAAAAGAGTTTTTACCTACCATAGTAGCTGGAAATGTTTCTGCAGAAAGTTGACCATTGTTTCCCCTTTAAGCACCTGAGTTTTTTCATGCCTGTTATCAACTTTACTTTTTGCCATAACTAGAGAATTATCATAAGAATCCCATGGAAAAATATTTCCTTCATCTCCCCAACATGATGGCAGACCTATTCTTGTTAATTTGTCAAATAACTTATCAAATTGACTTACTTCTTTAATCTCCATCAGTTTCTTTTCAGTAGCTTTTCTGTGATCATTTCTGACAATCATCTTATTGATCTCCACTGCATATAAGGTCCTGTCCTTAATGGCATTCTCTTCTAATTCCTGACCTATTTTAGAATTAATAAAATCAATGAACCTTCTAGCCCAGATAGCTCTGTTAATTGCCTTTTGTTTATTTGTCATGATTGGTTCTTCACATTCCCTAATAAGACTTTTTTCCTCTGCAACTATCTTCAAACAACTCCAAATTGATTTCATTTCTGAAATGATATCATTCCAAATGATATCTTTGGCTTGTATCAGTGAAAATTTTCCCTTCAGTCTTTCTTTGAGATTTTTAATCTCAGCATTAGCATTCTGAATATCCATTTTGTACTTGTCAGCTTCATTCTCTATGATATGAAAAAGCTTTGTTGCAGTCTCCAGATCTACTTGAGCCTTTTTCCGATATCTTTCAGCCATATGAAACTCAGTATTCAATTGAAAAATCTATGCTTGTGGATCTTTGTTACCTGTAGGAAAAACAAAAGTACAACTATGATTATCAATATGATTTTGCAGTGATATTGCAGTTTGCTTTATTTTGGCAATTTATTCATCTTTTTGCATTAGTTGTCGTAAAATATTTTCCTTTTCATTCTCCACCTCTGCAATTTCTGCAGCCACAAAACGTTCTCCTGTAGGAAATTTTAGCTTCTTCCTCAATGTGGATATTTCTACTTCAGCACTCTACATAAATTTCTGTACAACAGTCTTGTCACTAGGGTCCACTCCAATCTTTACAATTATTTTCTTTAACTCATCATTCTGAACTGTTAAAGCTCTTGCATTAGCTTTCTCTAACTTGAATTGCTTAAGTACCTTTCCCAACATATTTTCTGCTTTCATTGCCATTGCATTGGTCTTGGTCAAGTCATTCACAATTAACTGACCAGTTTGCATATGCAAATTCATCTTATCCATCAGGGGAATCTTCTTCACATCTACAGTCACATTTACAGTATCGAAATTCTTAGAAGAACCTATTGACATGTCTGTGGGATGAGACAGGGAAATTCTGAATTGATCTTTTTCAAGATCCATGACAGTCAAAATTCTTGTTTGATCCGGAGCAACTTGATACTCAGCTTGGGCTTCCATGTTGGCCTTCATATTTTGATTCCTTTCTTCAATCTGTGTAAACATTTGTTTGATCAGAGGTACTTTCTCATGAGAGATTTCATGACTCCTAGGTGAAGCAGGAACATTTGTTCTTCTCCTATCTGTAAAGAAAAACCAGGTGGGTTAAATGTAAATTCTTCAGTAAACTTTGTCCTCTTCTCATCTCCCTGCTCCTCATCATCTAAGTCAATCATTGTTTCTTTGCTTCTTTTGTTTGATTTTTCTAATATGATAGGGGTCTGAATGTTTGAGCCTACTAAACTTATCACACCTTTACTTGCTATCTTCTCCATATCTGGTCTGCTTTCATGAATAAAAGTTGAATACCCATTCTCAATTATTCTATTTGAAATTACACTATGAAGGTCATAAGCCCAACTTTCCCCTAACATCATATGCATCTCATATAACATTTTAGTGACCTCCTCAAATGCTTGTCTCATATTGACTATGAAAGGGCCTACAGTCATGGGTAGTTTGTACATATGCCCCTTTTTCATGGGCACAAAGTGAACTTGATCAAAATTTAGGCTTTGTCGAATAAATTCCAAGGAAAATAGCCTCATAGGTACAAAGGTTGGAAGTCTTTAAGGCTCAACACTTGCTCCATATAGCCTGATTTCAGAGTAATCCTAAAAAACAAACTAATCTCCAAATTTTCAAGTTACTCCTAGATGTAAATATTCCTGAGCTTTAGGTAAAAAACAAGGAGGAGGAACTCCATTCAAGATTTTATATGCAACTGACATGAAATAACTGGCGCAATCAAACAATCCAGCTTCATTTTTCTCTCTTCTTACTACATCTATCTAGAACACTACTGATTGCCTTTTCTTGTTTATATCCATAATATTCAGACCTAAATGCATGAACTCTTCCACATTTTGATATAAGAACAAGTAAAAAATTAATGAAGGAAATTTAAAAGAACCTGTTAATGAAAGGCTCATTAGTTATGAATTAACTGCCTCCTGCCAATATGATGGAATATTCAGCACTGTTCCCGATTTCATCATCATGGAAAACATCCCCAAGACTAATTTATCCACTGCATTGTCATCATCTTTGCCCAGAATTTTCGCAATGCTGCTTAATACTGGTCGAATTTCTGCATGAAAAATCTCCATAGCAAATTCTTTGTTGTCCAGTTGAAATTTCTTCATGTTTGGCTTCAAAAATTATATGAATTGATTAAACTCTTCACCTGCAAGATTATCATAATAGGTTACAAGGGAATTGTCAGAGAACTGAACAGATGACTCTGAATCAGGATAGCAAAGGGCTTGATGGATTAGCTGGGTAGATACTTGAAAAACGTTCTCTCCTTGACAATTCATAACAAAGCATTTCCCAGGGTACATGACTGACACCAACCAATAGACAAATTCAGGAAAAAGGTGGGTTTTTGGGATACATGCAGAAAGTACTCAAGACTTGACCATGGCAATAAAAAAAGGGGAGGCTTTGTCATTTAGGATGACTTGCTGATAAAATGGAAGATGAATTATAGAACAAAGAGTATCTTGAATATCTCCCTCAGTGTCCATGAGAGGGATATGACTAGACGAACCCAACATAGATGAATGCTTAGCCATGACTGAAAGTTAACGTAAAGAACAAATCACAGGGTGGTCAATTATACTAGGTTGACAAGAAAATGAAATAGGACGCAGTGCAAACTAATCATAAAAGATTTGAAAAAACTATGCTAGTTTTGTTTAAATAGGTGGCGTGGATTCAAAATTTAATGCTAACATGACGTGCCAACAAGCCGTTAATCCAATGTGGAAGACAACTGTGAATAACTCAATTCCCTACGTCGTTGAGGGGGATCTCGAGGTACAGGGGAAAAATTTGGCTGCTGCTCCCGCAATGAATCTCCATCGTTCATCTCTGTTGTCCTCACAGTCAACCGAGTCAACTGCGGAGACACTCATTTAATTATCTTGTGCGCTGATTGTGCCTGCGGGTTGGGCCTTTTGTTGAAAATTCAAACCATCAACGCTTTCCGCCCAACAAAATGACCGACGTTTAAACATAAATGCGGAACCCACTTTCATAAAGTTTAAAGTGTTTAAACTTTTAACTTTAATACATCAACATAAATGTTTTTTATGCTAAAGTATAAGAATTTTAATACTTTAACATTTTTTCGACAAATTTTTTTTTTTCACGAATTGAAAATAAAAAGGATATGAAAATGATCAACAACACCCAAGATTGCCTTTGGAGGCTCTGTCAAAGTTACATTTGAAGAAAAATTTTTGTGGGGGATTCCATTGTTTATGTGTGATTGCTTTGCCTGCGTTCCCTGGGGGATTATCCAAAGAGGTGTTTATGCTCATTTTCCAGTTGCTCCAAATGTTGTGTTCCACATTAGTTGTTGGGATATCTTCCTTAATCTAGGGAGTTATGGAAAGGGTTTCTATGAGATTTCCATGTAGCTTTGCCCAGATTTGCTCTTGATTGGATGCCTTGTCTTTAAAGATCCGACTGTTCCTCTCTTTCCATATCTTCCAGATAAGGAGGCCTGGAATCAATTGCTATATTATGTTAAGAAGGTAGCTAGAGTATGGTGTTTCCATCCACTTGTTGATGGTGTTGATGATGTTGCCCCTTTCTCTGTCGGTATGTCTACATAAGTTTCAATCATGTCCCACAAGGTGTTGCATATGGGGCAGAGGTCCAACAAACGATCGATAGTTTCAAGATCTTCCTAGAACAGAGGGCAACTTGAGGGGCCCACAAAACATCTTTTTAATAGATTCTCCCATGTGAGGATGCGTCATTTACTCAGCAGCCATAGAAAGGTGGCTACTTTGGGCCAGAGCTTGGGAGACCATATCTTATTCCATATGAGATTGGATGGTTCTGGGTTCTGCTATTGTAAGAGATTGTAGGCTTCCTTGGTGGAGTATTTTCCACTTGGAGTATGACCCCATCGAAGAATATCGGGTCCTTGTTGGGCTCTGATTCTTATTTTAGTTATTAGCTCCTCCCAAACGTCTCTGTGATTTTCATTTTTCCAGTCTTCTTGCCATCTATCAGTATGAAGCCAGGTTCTGTACCCCTGAGTTGTGTCATTGGTCCATAAATCTTGGACATAGTTACGCTGCCTTGGCTGTAAAACTATGATCCATAGGGGTCTGGGAAAATTTGAGGAGAGGCTAGGCATTTGCTACCAAGAATCCTCCCAGAATCTGGCTTGAGTGCCATTTTGCAACTCCCAGAAGCTATGGGTTTGGATCAACAGTTTTTGGTTGCTGGCCGCATTCCAAATTTGGGATCCTCCTGGATCTATGTTGTATCTGATGAGGTCTTCCTTGGGCCAATGTATCACATGTTTAGCAGCCCATAGGTTTTCCCAAGGTGTGTGAGGGTTGGATACCCATTTCCACCAAACAATGCCCCCATGATATTGTTGTTGTGCTCTGGATCACGAAGCCCTGGCCCGCCAAGACCTTTAGGTTTGCAGACCTCTTTCTAGTTGACCAGTGCCCATTTATTTTTCTCTTTGGTTCCTCCCCAAAGGAAATTCCGTTGTAATTTGTGCATGGATTTGAGGACCCATTTTGGGGTAGTTAGAACCAAAAAGAGGTATATGGGGAGAGACTGAAGAACCGCTTTGATGAGCACCATGCGGCCTGCTATGTTGAGGGAATGGTGGGTCCAGCTAGATAGTCTAGTTTCCATTTTTTCCAGTAGCACCTGCCATGAGGTGTCATATATGGTTGTATCAATGAGAGGGGCTCCAAGGTATTTGGAAGGCAAGGAAGCTATGGAGAAGCCCAAGATGCGGGCGATATTGCACTAGGTGATAGGGGAGGTATGGAAGAAGAATATTTGAGATTTTTCAAAGTTGACCTTTGTGCCAGAAGCTTCAAATAAACAGTTGAGAAGAGATCTGAGGGAACGGGCTTCCTGGACAGAGGGGTGTCCCATTATCATGTTGCCATCCACAAATTGTTTATAAGAAATGGGGGGGAGATTGTGGAGATGTATGCCTTGAACGGTACCCGAATGGACAAAGCTTTTTATTAGGCATCCCAGACCTTCCGCCATAATAATGAAAATGAAGGATGAGAGGGGATCTCCTTGTCTGATACCTCTTGAAGGATTGAAGGTTGCCGAAGGTATGCCATTGACCAAAATGGAAAGAAAGGGGGAGGCTATCAGGATCATAATCCATCGAACCCAAGTGTGACTGAAGCCAATGGCTATGAGGAATTTCTTGATATAATCCCAACTAAGCTTGTAAAAGGCCTTGGACAGATCAATTTTGAGTAGCATACTGGGTTTTTTGGAGGTCTTGAGAGAATGGATGACCTCGTGGGTTAAAATGATGCCATCAAGGATTTTCCTACCTTCTACATAACACGTTTGATCCGAGGAAATGAGCAAGGGTAGGAGTTACTTCAATCTGTAAGCTATGAATTTGGAAATGATTTTATAAATGACATTGCAAAGAGCTATGGGTTTGTACTTACTTGGCATAGCGACATTGTCTTCCTTTGGTATGAGAGTGAGGAAGGTAGTGTTGAGAGCTGGTAAAAGCCTGTGAGTGGTGTGCAATTCCTTTACAACATCCTAGACTTCTTGTTTGATGGTTTCCCAAAAGAAATGGAAGAATTTGGTCGTGAATTCATTCGGGCCAGGATCTTTCTCTTCCTTTAGTTGGAAGACTACTTGTTCAACTTTTGCCAGAGTGGTTGTTTTAAGTAACATCCAGTTGTGTTCTTCCATGACTAGTTTAGGTATGTGCTAAGTGATTCTTCCTATAGCTTCATGCCTCTGGGTGTTGGGTTCTTGGAGGATGTTCTTGAAGTGATTGTGCCCTCCTCCATGCTATCCTCTTGCTTTTATAGGTGCTCCCCTTTCTAATTTTTGAGAACTATGATTCCGTTGTGCATCCTATGCTTAATGGTGGAGTGATGGAAAAACTTTGTATTTATTTCTCCATCTTTGGGCCAACAGATCCTGTATTTTTGTTTCCATAGGATCTCTTCCTGGCTTCTTCTCTCTTCCAGCTGGGTTGTTAGTAATTTCTCTTTGTTCTCTGAGTCTGTCGAGTGCCCTTCAGAGATGATTTTTTTTTGGAGCTTCTTCATTTTCTCTTCCAATTCTTTTTTGTATTTGAAGATGTTTCCGAAGGTGGTCTTGTTCCACACCTTTAGTTTCCCTTTAAACATCTTCAACCTTGTCTGGAACTGATACATTTTTGTGCCTTAGGGTGGAGTAAGGGAGGACCACCAATCTGAGACGAGATCTTTGAACCCTGGATGTCTAAGCCAATAGTGTTCAAAGTGAAAGGGTTTAGGCATGGGTGTACCTATTCTAAGCCATTGTAGTTGTATGAGCCAGTGGTCAGAGCTAGCGACTGGAATGAAGGTGGCTACAAGATCTCCCCCAAGATGTATAAATTCTTCTGCGATGAGAAAACAGTCTAATCTGAAAGCGATCTGCTGGGTGCCTCCTCTTCTATTGTTCCAAGTAAAGATGCCATTGGAAGTTTTTAGGTCTATGAGGTTGTTGTCTTGGATGAACGTCTTGAACCCAGTGTTGTCCATGTCCAGATGTTTCCTTATTCCTTTTTTTTCCTGTAGATTGGTTATCATATTGAAATCTCCTCTAAGCAACCAAAGGGGGAGAGTTCGCCGGTTATTGAGATCAACAATGTTTTCTAGAAGCTCTGTTTTTTGTTGGAGATTTTGGGGGAAGTAGACGTTCCTGAGCATTCCATGGATAGCAGTTCTAACCAAGTGAAAGTTAGCTTGAATGAAGTGTCGATTGGAATGAAATTTCTCCAGGGTGATGATGTGGGGGTTCCAGCTAATTTCCAATCCTCCTAAAGCTCCATTGGCATCCACCGCTATTGTTTTTTGACCTTTCCATATCCTTTTGAAGATTGTTTCCACAGTGGAGATGGAACACTTGGTTTCTTTCATGTAGAAAATTGCAGGGTGTTCCTCAGTTATTATTTTCTTGATGATCCTATGCTTTGTGGGGCTATTGAGCCCTATGATATTCCATGAGATGATCTTCATTGAAGGGGGTTGGGGATTAAGGAGTAGAATCGGGTTAACTTGGGGAATCTTCCAGATTCTACCATCTCTCTGCCCATTTTGATTGTTCTCTGCAGATTTGTTTTCCTACCTCATTTACGGGATTATTTCAGGATGAATTTTGTATTCAGGAGCATGCTGCCCTGAGTGCAGAGGGAGGGGAGTTTTTGTGCTCGAGTGAGGATTTGTTCTATCTTTTGGATCTACTACTTGGGTATTGAGGGAAAGTCCTTCTTGTTGCAAGCATCCTCTAACTCTATGAGATCTAGGCCCCCAAAGTCAATGCTCTCTGGCTCTTCCTCCATGGCTTCTAGGATTGGGTCGAGAGCCATTCCTTTGCATTTCCCTACAAAGTTTTCCCCTGCCTAAATATGGGTTTGGGGTTTCAGAAAGGCTTCCAGTGAATCTTGTCTTGTTGTGTGTTGGAGATCTGGGGTTGAACCTGCGAGGATCACCTTATATATTTGGTAGGTTCGTTCTAATTTTCACTCATCTGAGCTAGGGCTTCGAAGCTGTTACTTGTGGCTGGGGATTTTTTGTTCTGGTTAGAGTTGGATCTCTTGTTGTGCCTTTTCTTGCTTGCTATTTTCTTAAACCCTTCAGTATCTTGATCATTTGATTCATTGGTAGCTGTCGCCTTTTGATTTAGGGGGAAGTCTTTGAAAAGGTGCCTGTGTTGATGACACCTCTGGCATCTGAAGGGAACATGTTCATAATCTACAGTTTGTATCCATTCATAATCATCATGCAATAGGCTTCCCTCTCCGGGGAGCGACTCTGCGATGTTCATGTGGACGCAGATTCGTGTGTATGCTGCATGTCGGTTGATCTTTGTTTCCTACACTGTTTTGATGAATTCTCCTAGGGCATTGCCTATATCCCGTAGATTCAACTCATCCCAATAGTCTTGGGAGAGGGTGTAGAGCCGGATCCAGACCGGAGCCCATGTCAGATCTTTCTTGTATGGATTGAAGCATTCTACCCAGTTACGTAGGTATATACCTGTCGAGTTGAAGAAGTATGGCCCTTCATCCATGATCCGATTTTTGTCTTCAGCGCGGGTGAAGATCACATTAAAAAACCCTTTGGAACATAGCTGAAGATCTATGTGACCCTTGGGCTTCCATTTAGAGTCAATCCATCCTAGGAGGGCTTTTTCAGTGGGCTAAAAACCCATGAACATGTCGATAAATGTGTGATTTTTCATGAATTGGATTCTTTCATTGATTCGATGTGCAAGGAGCTCAATTATGGTTCTTTTGGTGGCTTTGGGTATGCATGTGGCTGAGGTGATATTTGCTGCTTCTTCTTCTATTGTGGAAGTTGGTTTCACTATGGGAGTCACCCCTGTTGTGTCATGAAGCGGACCAGAGTTCTGTTGATGGTCGATGTCAGCCCCTGTTGCCACTCCTATGGGAGGCTAGCCTAAGGTGGGGGGAGCAGCTGTCCCCCCACTGGTTTCTGTCAATGTTGAGCCTATAGGCTTTCTAGGAGTGTGGTCGCGTCCACAAGGGCCAAGAGGGAGGCCGGTCAGGGGCAACCTGTGCTGAAACCTCCAAACCCTAGTTCATGGTGGCTGATCTGGTTTTTTTCTGCTCTCCTCTCAATAATATCAAAAGAAGTGTTAGGATAATCTAAATAAATATTTGGGTTTGATAATTGATGATATGGACCAGAAGAAAACACTTCTACCACATTTTGTTCACACACCCAGAAATTTGCAGGAGGAAAATTTTATCCAGTTTCATCTGGTCAGTTGTATGGTATTCAATGGGAAAATGTCGTCAAGAGTTTACTTCACAGCTCCAAATATTCATAATGATGGAAATCTGACAATAGCCATAATTCATGATGTGTTTTCTTGTTGGTGTGGTAATCTTCTTGAAATTTTGTATCTACAATTAGACAACACTTGTCGTGAAAAAAAAAATCAGATTATTTTTGGATATCTAAACATGCTTATTGAATTGAGATTTTTTCAGAAGGTAAAGGTTGGTTTCCTTCTTTTTGGGCACACTCACGACCATATTGACCAAATGTTCAATCATTTTTCAGTAACATTAATGAGGAAGGATGTTGAGAGCTTTCCATCATTAATTGAATGTATTAAGAAATCATATATGTCAGGGCCTATTTTTCATGTGTTATAAGAAATTGTTGACATGCGAAGGTTTATTCTGGGATCACATGGTGAGGAGAACTACATTGAACAACTTAATGACATTATCTTCCAACATAAATTTTGTATCAAAAAAATTGATGGGAAAACACTTATATGGGGCAAGAAGTATTCAAATACTGCAGAATGGGCGCCGTCATCAATTTTGGCATTTTTGAAGATCCAATATTTGTGTCAAATATATTGTTATTACAATCAGTTGGTGAAGTTCATAATGCACGAAGGAAGAAGAGAGATATAGATTATTATAAATTCCTAGAAGAAATTAAAAAATCCATTATATTTACATATGAGTACTTTGATGTTGCTGATTCAGTTTGTTGGGAGTCCTTTTTCAATGATTAGAATGATATCCTTTCAAGATTAGCAAATGAAGATATGATTTTGAAGACTCCATTTATTTGGCCACAAAATGTGTCAAATGAACAGGAGGAAACAAACATTGTTGAACAACAACAATCTCAAGGTATTATTAATTCTACACAAGTGGATGAAAGAGAAATGTATATCAGTTCCAGAAGATCTCGTGCACAACATGGAGCCATGGAAGACCTTACAGGGGTTCAATACATGATATTAAAGAGGGTTGCATGATCACAGTGTTAGCACATGAAGACCTACATGGCTATCCATTTTTGGTTTCCAAGGTTATAAAGGTCATTACAGAAATGAAGATGTTACAGGTGTTGAAGTACATTGGTATGCCACAAACACACAATCATTCAATGGTGTGTACAAGCCAGAGATGGTAGTTGATAAAAAAAATTGGCGGAAAGAGAAAAAGAAAGGGTACAAATGTAAATCGTCGTTGCATAAACCTCTTAAAATTGGAGGAAGTTGACATATTTGTTTATGACTTCAATTTAAAAAAGAGAGGAACTCTTTGCTCTAGGACGATAGATATTCTGAAGAGGTTTTTACCAGAAGAAACAATGTTGAGATGATAGTCTGTTGAACCCAGCCGTAGATCTAGAAGAATTTTGAAACCTCAAGTGGTGGGCATGCATGTTGACTTAGATGGGGCACTAGTTGATGAAAGAGAAGAATATGGAACATCTTCTTCAGCATCCAATCATTAATCTCAAGATGTGAATTCTGATGGTGTGCAAGAAAATATGAGCGATTTTGAATAATTGTGTAAGAAAATTTATATAAATGATGTTTGCATTGAGAAATGAAAATGATATTTTAACATCGATATGATCTTACATGAATTTATGATTCATTTTTATGTTTGTTGGTTTATATGTTTTAATTATGATGAATTCATTTATCTAAAATATTCACAATGCAACAATAACTTAGAGAAATAATTTATGTTTCATTGGGTTATTTTAGTCATATATTTTTTTCATAATATCATGGTTGAAATATGTTGAAAAGTTAATGTTTTTTAATTCTATGGGTGAAAAATTGTGAAATATATTTTATCTTTAGCATTAAGGTTGAAAACAATTAGAATTTTAGGGATTTTTAGTGTCATGATATTATATGTTAAAGGACATGGATACAAATTATTGGAATTTTAACGTGTTTAACATCCAATTATTTTATATTAAAAATATGTTGACATTGTAACCGAAAAATACAAATGGTATTCTAACACCAACATTAGTGTGTTTTTTCCATTTATTTGGCACAAAAAAATTGGTTTTACTGCCATTTTTAAAAAATATTGCAAACTAACCCTGAAAAAAAAATAAAACCTCATTCTGGAATACACACTTTTCGTTTTAGGATTGTTTTTCATGTTTTTTGGGGTTTTTTTTTCTAGAGTTCTCGTTTTCAGTTTATAGTTCATGTTTCAAAGTTTACGTTGTTGGGTGAACATGATGAGTTTTAGACATAAACCCATGTGTGACACGTACCAACTCATCAAGAAAACTTAGATATGTTTTAACAATGATAAATATACATCAAAACACCACTTTAAATACATTCCCTAAGTACAATAGATGACTTGTGTGTGACTGCGACAAAAAAGTGTTGTTTTACAACAACAAGGATGTTGCGACCATGAAATGCACCAAATATATTCTACTGAATGCGACGAAACTTTAGAGAACTTAAGAACACTTAGAACATATAGAATAACATGAAAGAACACTTGATGACCAAGGCAACACTTGATACGACCATGAAGTAGGCTTCAAAATGTGAATGTAGTAAAAGTTTTGGAGGGTGTTGTAGCAGCAAAAACACAAGGGAAGGATTTTATGTGGTGGGATAAAGTGAAACAAGTCAAGCAACTAAATGAGAATAAATATGCGTGGAAGGAATTCAAAAAGTACTTCTAGAAGAAGTACTATTATGATAAAAATATGCAAGAATTATTTGAACTCATGTTGCGTAACAAGGCCACAGATGAGGATGAGAGGAAGTTTTTAGAGTTATTGATCTATATTGGCTTCACAAAGTATGAGAAGCTCAAAATCCAATGACTCTTGAATGTGTCACCTTTTTCTATAGTGACAAAATCATGTTTGATGACCCAAAAACATTAGAGGATACAATACATATAGCTAAATATTTATATGGATAGAGAAAACACAGAGCAATATCCTAAAGGCCTAGGAAGGATAAGAAGAGGGAAAAAGTGGAGAAAAGGATTAAAGGGTTTTAACTAACTTCATATTTAGAAACATTACTAATATATATCATCCAAGCCAAGTAGAAAAAAGTGGATCCATGATGGTAGGATCGTTAAGAGAAAAGATCCATAATACCAATCAAATGTTGGGTTGTAGAGGAGAGCATTTATTCAAGTATTTCTCTCTTAAAGAATACAAAATGTGGATTTTCCAAAACCTTTAGGAAGCTAATTTTATTGAAAACATGGGGAGAAACATCCTAAGTATATATCCCACCTTGGGAACTTAACAAAATGAGAATCAATCAAACATTATTGCAATGGAATGTAACATTTCAAAATATGTTGTTGAAATTTCAGTTTATTTAGGAGAAGTAATAATTACGTTGATTCAATTATAGTGGATAAAATTCATCTAAAAATAAGTAACCTTGAAAATCCATGGTTTCTCCAACCTGCCACTTGGACCAAAAGGAATATCAATGAAATTGTCAAATTTTTCCTAAAAATATGAATGGAGATGACACTAGCCAAGAATTTGAAGATTTGTTTGGAGAGACTCTAGGTTACAATTCCAAAAGTGACATAGATTTTTCTATTAATCCAATATCTTGAGCTACTATAGAATCCAAAAAACCTTAAAGAAGAAGGGGAAAATATTCCCAAGTGTGTCACCTTAGGGTACCGAAAATCTCCTTTTTAGGAAGAAATATGGGACATTGAGGTTATGCATTGATTTTAGGCAGTTGAAGAATCGTACAATCATGAATAAATATCCTTTACTAGGGATAGATGACTTGTTTGATCAACTGAAAGGAGGTAATGTATTTTCTAAGATTGGCCTTAGATCAAGCTACCATCAAGTAAGGATCAAAGTATAATATATTAGCAAGACAATATTTAGAACTCTATATAACAATTATGAGCTTTTAGTGGTGCCATTTGGGTTATAAAATGCACCAAGCACCTTTATGTAATGTATGAATGGAATTTTCTAGAATTATTGAGGCAATTTTGTCATAGAATTTTTTACAAAATATTTATTCAAGGTTTGAAGAAGAGCAAGAAAATCACTTGAAGATGGTGTTGCAAGTGCTAAGGGAGCATCAAATTTATGCCAAGATGAGTAAATTATCATTTAAAAAAATGAAATTGCATTACTTGGGTCACATCATCTTAGAGGAATGTGTGGTAGTGGACCTAGAGAAAATAAAAGCAATGAGTGAATGGTCAACACCAAGAAATGTCACAGAGATTAGATCTTTCACGGGACTAATAGGATATTATAGAAGTTTTATTAAGGGGTTCTCAAAAATAGCACACCCAATCACTTCTTTATAAAAGAACGGTATACAGTTTCAATGGAAATGAGAATGCGAAGAGGCCTTTCAACATTGGAGGCAACGTTTGACTATTGCACCAATTCTTAAGATAGTTGACTCAAACAAAGATTTTATTATGTGCATTGATGCATGGAAGGAAGGGCTTGGAGGAGTACTCGTGAAAAATGGACATGTAGTATGTTATGAATCTAGGAAAATGATTACACATGAAGTGAACTATGCCACTCATGACTTGGAGCTAACAGTGAGTGCATGCTCTAAGTATGTGGAGACATTACCTAATGGGAAATAGGTTTGAATTGAGAGCACCATAATGATATAAATTATTTATTTGAACAGTCAACCATAAATGCAAGGAAAATGATATGGTTGGAATTTATTAGTCACTATGATTTTGAAATAAAGCATATCAAAGGAAAATGGAACAATGTAGTTGATGTACTCAACAAAAGGATGCTTGGAAAGTTGCTACTTGTCCAACTGCTTGCATAACATCTGGTCAGGAGGCTGTTACATATAGAATACTAACAATCATAGGTTTGTACAACCTCTGATCCACATCCTTATATGAGTCATCTATGCTCAATTTGCAACCTGTTACCATCAAAATAAGGACGGGTTTGCAATCTTTCATTTTGAATTTCTTGAGAATTTCCTTGAAGTACTTGGCTTTAAATATAAATATTCCTTTCTCTTGTTGAGATATTTGAAGCCCTAAGAAGTATGTTAGCTCACCAAGTAAAGACATATCGAACTCACCTTGCATATTTGTAGCAAAGTTCTTACTTAGTCGATCATCATTGCTACCAAATATTATATCATCTACATATACATCAACGATTGTTAAATTACATGGAGTTCTCATAGCATATGAAATGAGACTTGATGAAGAAGAGGGTACTTCGCATCTAGAAACTGTGTTTGCCGCATCTAAGGAAACCAATAAGGATAAACAACCTTCAAAGGAAAAGACTTGATCCTGCAAGTGTGAATAAAAGGAAGATGATGAAGAAGGTCTTTTAGATGGAGAATATGCTTACTTTACAAGAAAACTAAAAATTGGTAAGGGGAAATTCAAAGTTAAAATTCCATTGATATGTTTCGTCTGTGGTGAGGTTGGGCATTTAAGAGAAAAATGTCCTAACAGAAGTGATGGAAACTCAAAAGGAAAGAAAGGCTTTAAGATATTCAACAAGCAAGGAAAGAAGAAATGATTCAAAAGGAACTTTCTCTCTAAAGAAGATAGCTCGTCATCCAATGAAGACAGTGACATCGAAGAAGAAGCTAATGAGAGAGTATTGTTTATGGCCAAGCATAATAAACAAGAGGTATCAAACAACGAAGAAGAAGGTTTGACCATAGAAGAATTTTCTAAGGATGAAATCAAGCTTATAAAAGAGTTCAAGGCTGAGAAGATCCTTTCCAATACTCTTGAAGAACAAGTTCAACGTCTCAAAATTGAAGTTGAAGAACACAAAGGTATTGAAGAGTCACTTCGAAATAAGTGGAAGAAAGCAACCAAGAAAGGGAAGAATTAGAAACCGAAGTAGTATCATAGCGTAAGGAAGTGAAGAAGGTAAAAAATGTCCAAAAATATGCCAAAAAATCAAGGGAATTGGAATCCTCCTCCACCTCGTGAAATTGTTCCTTATACTCCAACGCTTCCAAGATGGGTCCGCTCTACTCGGGATGTAGCAGGTTCTCTTGTAGGTGACCCTGCCGATCGACGACGTACACGTTCTCAGTTCGAAAGAGCTTCTTCCTTATTGGCTCAAGTTCCAGAAAATCCTGATGCAGAGACCTTTGAAGAAGCCTCCAGTCATCCAGCTTGGGATGAAGCTATGAATGAAGAATATTGTTCCTTATTGGCGAATGATACTTGGGATCTTGTTCCTCTTCCAAAAGGAAGAAAACTTGTCAAATGCAGATGGGTTTACAAAACAAAGTTTGGACCAGATGGAAAAGTGGATAGACATAAAGCTCGTCTTGTCGCTAAAGGATTTTCACAAGTTGAAGGCATTGAATATATTGAAACCTTCTCCCCTGTTGCCAAAATTAATTATATCCGCCTTGTTCTTTCCCTTTCTATTTCCTTTAAATGGGAAGTTCATCAGATGGATGTTAAATCTGCCTTCTTATATGGAGATTTACATGAAGAAATCTACATGGAACAATCCCCTGGCTTTATCCAAAATGACTCTAGCCTTGTTTTTTGCCTTAGGAAGTATCTCTATGGTCTCAAACAAGCTCCTCAGGCTTGGTATGCCAAAATGGATAGATTTCGATTAGATAATGGCTTTTCTAGGTGTCATTCTGACAACACTGTCTACACCAAGAAAGTGGGTAAGTCCTTCACCATCATTTTTATTTATGTTGATGATCTTATCCTTACTGGTAGTGATCCAAACCATATAAACCATGTGAAGTCTAGCCTCAAAAAGAAGTTTTGATTGACAGACTTAGGACACTTACATTATTTCCTTGGTCTTCAAGTCTTGCAATCCAAGGAAGGCATTACCCTCTCTCAGTCCAAGTATGCCTGTGATATTCTACACCACTTTCAGATGGAAGACTGTAAGCCAACCCCTTCTCCCTTTCAGTCCAGAGTCAGGCTTTCAGTAACTTGCACTACTCCTGAAGTTGATGCTACCTTATATCGTCAACTTGTTGGTAAACTTCTGTATCTAACCCACACCCGTCCTGACCTTTCCTTTGTCATTGGTCTTGTCGCTCGGTTTATGCACCAACCTCATGAAAGTCACTGGAAAGCAGCTAAAAGAACACTTCGATATATTCGAGGTACAGTTCAGTTCGGGATTCATTACAGTGCAAGAGCATCTCCATTGTTGATTGGTTTCACTAATTCTGATTGGGCTAGTGACCCCGATGATCGAAAGTCTACTGCAGGATATGTATTCACTCTTGGTTCATGACCTATTACTTGGTCTTGTAAGAAACAAAGTGCCATATCTCTTTCTTCAGCAGAAGCAGAATATTGTGGTGCAGTTGAAGCCAGCAAGGAAGCCATGTGGCTTCGTCAGATTCTGTCTGAATTTGGTCTTCATCAACAGCATCCAACTACACTTTGGTGTGATAATCAGAGTGACATTTAGCTATGTAAAGATATAGTTAAACATCAGTGTATGAAACACATTTAACTCCACATACACTTCATCAGAAAGCTCATTCATGATCGTGTTCTTGAAGTGCAGTATTTTCCAACCAATGATCAAGTAGCCGATATCTTTACAAAGGCTCTCATAGAAGCAAAGTTTACCAAAATTCGATCCATGCTTGGAGTTTAGGAAATTTGTCATTGAGGGGGGATAGGCTCTAATGCCTCCTTCCTTCTCCTATTGTGTCACTTTTGTAAATCCTTCAATCCCATCCCAATTTGTTCTTTAGGGGAATGTTAGGATATTTTGACACATAGGAAATAGGCTCCTTTTGTGTCACCTTTGTAAATCCTTCAATCCTATCCCAAGTTGTTCTTAAGGGGGGATGTTAGGATATTCCGACACATACGAAATAGTTAAGAATAACTTAGTCTAGTGTAGAGTTAGGTAAAGCGTGTTTCTTTACCATGTACATTTGTAGCTTATAATCCGATGGTCACAATTTGTAGTGATCTGACAGTTATCTCTCACCTCGGTATTAACGACACTTGATCCGTGGCTTAACACCAGACTGGTCCATGATATTTATTTAAAGATCATGGAGGGTCATTTGTTCTGTAATCGTTTATGAGAGAAACATATGTAACTTTTCTTTTTATATTAATAAATTGCCTGAAGTGGTCGCGTTGGCTCAGGCCATGGACTGTTTCCCTCTTTGAGGGTTTTAACCACGTGATTATACTGGTGTACTGATTTGTGATTTGTTTGTGAGCGGTGACCTTTGGTTCTTGATCTAAGGAAATTACCCTGTAAATTCCTACAGAAAGGAATATTTATATGTCAAGCCAAGTACATCAAAAAAATGCTCAAGAAATTCAAAATGGAAGATCACAAACCTATCCTTACTCCGATGGTAACAGGTTGCAAATTGAGCACAGATGACTCATCTAAGGATGTCGATCAGAGGTTGTATAGATCTATGTTTGGTAGTCTTCTATATGTAACAGCCTCCCGGCCAGATGTTATGCAAGAAGTTGGAAAAGTAGCAAGATTCCAAGCAGCACCAAAAGAATCACATAGTATTGCCATCAAAATAATTATTTGATATCTAAAGGGCACAATAGAATATGGCTTGTGGTATCCCAAGGGTAACATTCTCATTATTCAAGCCTTTACATATGGATATTGGGTAGGAAGCGTTGATGATCGTAAGAGTACTAGTGGAGCATCATTATATTTAGGTGGTTGTCTCGTATCATGGTTGAGCAAAAAGAAAACCTCAATCTCGTTATCTACAACAGAAGCAGAATACATTGCGGTGGCAACTTGTTGTACTCAAGTCCTTTGGATGAAACAAACTTTGCAAGATATTTAAGTACAATTCAGTGAGACTATTCCCATCTTCTGTGATAACACTAGTGCCATTAGAATCTTCAAGAATCATGTCATGCATTAAAAAAAAAACACATTCTGATCAAATATCATTTTGTTAGACAACAAGTCACTGAAAACAATACCAAACTTGAATGTGTTGGTACAAAAGAAAAAATCACTGATATCTTCATTAAAACCTTTACCTCATGAAGCATTTTAATATCTTCGCCAGAAGCTTGGGATTCTCCCAATTTCTCATTAGTTTTATTTATTCAGAAAATATGGGGGGAGTGGAAGTGTGTACAGGTCCACATGATGGTTGTGTGTCAAGAGGAGTTACTCTTTGCCATTAATGTCAAAGGGGAAGAGAATTTTGTATGAAGAGGTGTCATTATCGTAAGGGGAGTACTTGTGTTGCCATCAATGCCAAAGCGGGAGATTGTTGATAAGTGGTGGTCATTGATGTCAACCCAAGTAGCACCAGGGGCTACCCTGATCTTACATGGGAATTTTTACTTGAAAACTTACTCTATTCCGAGTGAAGGATATTTCGGATCGTTTCCACTTGTCAAGATGTTTCCGTTGATATATGGCACAACACGTAATTCTTCACGGTTTGAGAGATATTCGTGTTTGAAGTTAGTAACCCCAGTTACTGGACTAAAACCCCATGGGGTTGTGGCATGACACTAATAATTGGTTGTGGTAATTGAATAGTCAATAATTAACAATTTTTTAAGCTGCTAAAATCCCTCCAACGTTCACTTGTTGAAGACCCTCTCAACCTAAGCATTTATATAAATTGTGACCCTCATATCCTCCTCATGTAAGGATTTTTGCTACCAAAAACAAGTCATCGTGGAATTTTCACTATAATTTTTTTTTTTACGAAGCTTCAGATGCTGAAACAAAAAACCCACTTGGGAAAAATCTTGATGAAGCTCATGTCCAAATTTAAGAGCTTGGTTTTTTATATTTTCAGAGATATGATCTGTGGAAGTTATGGTTTTTGCAGGCTTTTGAATTTCATCTCAAAGAGGTGACCTTGGGAAAATCATCATAACACTCTCTCTAAGAAGCAGAATGTAATTTTGTAAAAATTGGCGAACAATGCATAGACTATAGTTTTTTGTGTATAAATTTCAGAGCCGAAGGAGTAAATAGTGACACATGGCACGCCATGCAAGTTTGCTCTTCTGAACTAGTCCATAATTAGGTCATTGTGAGAGATTGGGAATAACTTTGGCTTGAGGAATCCAAATCGGGTCAGAACTGTGGCATTGGAAAGAAGACTCAGAGGGATAATAAAAGACCGAAGATCACATATTGGGGATCTAAAATCACAAAGATACATCATATTCATTATCGAGATCCTAGAAATCAAGAAAAAGCTAGATCATGTGTTGTCAAGAGTTTCAAAGGACCAAACTTTCTAGGGCAGCAAAGAAAAGCAAGGTGCAGAAAAATGATGCAGAATAGGTAAGCTCTAGGTAAGTATCTTCTGTATATGCATGTTCATCTCTTAATTGCATTAGGTTCTTTGTATTCTAATTTGTTGTTTTTGTTTAGCACTAACATATGCTCTACAGGATGAGGCAAGTTTTGCTATTATCATGTCATGGGTATTTCCTTGAAGAATTTTTGCAGGTATTATATATTCATCAAGATAAGCCTCAATGCATGATCCAATGTTCTGAAGAGTGATAAAGGGTAGCATGAAAAGAGTAGCAATCAAGGTGCATAACAACGGCAAGAAGTTCACCACATGAAGTCTTCAAGTGGGTAGCACTGCATACAGTCATTGTAAAGGTATCATTGTACTGAGTCATTGTAAAAGTTGTACAAGTGTCTATCTTCCAAGAGTTGAAGAGGCAGTGTCTGGAGGTCTAAGATCATCGTTAGGTGGCTGTGTCATAGTTGGGGTTATGGTCTAGTGTGTCTTCTTCTTCTACATCATTCTATATCATTGTAAAGTGGACCATTTTCCCTGGTACAAAAGTCCATTCTTCTTTTATTATTCTATAGGGTGGTAGGGTGGTGCTAGGCTAGTGCATGAATTCACCAACAGGTTCAAGCCTGTGAAAAATTTAGGGTATTAGGGTGGCACTAGGGTGAGTTGTAGCTCATTGGGTGCTGGGGCATTCGTTCAGTTGAATACTGAAGAATCTCGGGCGTTGGAGCGTCCATCCAGTGGGAGCTGGAGAAGAATGATTTTCTAGATTCTAGGAAGTTGGAGCTTTCTTCTCAATTGGAGTTGAAGATTAAAGAATTATTAGAAAATAATTTAGGTGGTGTTTGTTCCAGAGGGGTTTTCCACCTTATAAAATGTGTGCATTTGTGTTCCTTTTGTTTACTGTTATCATTGTACAAACACTAATAATAATTGAAGATTAAATAATGCTCTGAAAGATTAATAATAATACTAATTGAAAGGAATACTGATTCACCCTCCTCTCAGTATTTCCAACACAGGTAATGCATGCTACAACCATAAGAATGTATAATATATATTTAATACTAATAATTCTAAAGGTTGAAAAATTATACCAGTAATATTTTCTAATGAACGTAGTGTTGAACCAAGGTAAGATACAACCAAGGCATACAAATTTAAAGAAGAATGGATATGGAATCTTTGACATGTACAATTCCAAATTTTATGTGCCAAATTCACAAGAGTTGACTTTTTTTCAATGGAAATCATCCTCTCTTTCATCCTGAGGAGTGAAGGTAAAGACAACAATATTCAATAGGAAAAGGAGGCAAGAAAGGAAGGGAAATGGGAAATCATTAGAAAAAAAAAAAAGTATTAATAGAGAGATATTAAAAAATAATAGTAATAAATATGAATTAGGAATATTATGGATCCTCTTTTGGAGTTGCCATGGTTTTCCATGATGTAAAGGACCTATGTTAATTTTGATGTTAAGTAATATTGATCTTATTTTCTTATTTGAAGCATGGGAGCATGATGAATCTAGGGTCCCCCACATGGATGGATTCATTCTCTCGTCAATCTAGAAAAATAAATCCTCTCATAGAGGTTTTGGTGGTATAGCATGTTATATAAAAGACAATATTTCTCCTCACATTCAACTTCATAAGATAGACCCCCTTAATCGGTACATGTGGATCGAAATTTTGTATTCTAACACCAATAGGACCTTTCTCACAATTTTTTTATTTCGCTCCTATCAACTATACCTCCTATAAGAAAAACAACCTAGATAATAATTTCCCATTAAGGTGATATCCTTTTACATGGGGACTTAAATGCTATAACCACTACTAACCAAGTTACTCTCCTAAGCAATAACTCTAACCTTAACTCCCTATAGCTAGATGAGGATTGTGACTTAGCTAATAGATTCAAAAGAAATTATGAAGACACAACCGAGAACCTATTTGGTATTGAGCTTATCAAGATTTGTTATTTCCAAGACCTGATTATTTGTAATGGAAATAGTAAGTGGCCTAACTTTGGCCACATGACCTGCATTCATGGGATGGGTAGTAGTGTTGTGGATTACATGATTTCTGACACCCATATTCTCAAATCTATGGTAAATTTTGACATCCTAAATGACCATGAGCTTGATTCTGACCATAGAACCTTATCCGTAACCCTAAATCTTGACATGCACACAAACCATGTGAAAAATAATTGTGAAATTCAAAGGCACATCCATTTTGAAAAATGTAAAATGGATCTCTTATTACAAATTTAAATAGGGATCTAGGTTTCCTAACATATAACGATAACATTTATCTCATCTACCACAATTTCACTACAACCCTTTCCGCTACCATTAAAAAATTCTCTACCGAGGTGTTGTATAAAAAGAGTAATAAAACTTTCAACCCCTGGTATGATAATGATTGTAAAATTGCAAAAAAAGTGATCAAATATGCTCCTAACAAAACTACAAATCTTGAAAAACTAAGTATGTACAAAGCTCTTATCAAAAAGAAGAAAAGGTCCTATATTAACAAGAGGCAAGAGTGTCTTCTCCACCTTTCTAAAGTAGAGCCTAGAATTTTTTGGAGGAATATACTTGTTCGTAAAAAAAAGAGAATAATTTGATCCCCTTGAATAACCAGGACGCTTATATTAATAATATTTATGACTCTCTGGACACCATGGGAAGAATCATAAAGACTCCTATAAAGGAGGATATTTTCTCTTTGGAAGACATGGATTTCGATATTAAGAAACTCGCTAGTGGGAAAGCGAGGGATAATGAAGGCTACCAAGTTGAAATTTTCAAAATGGGAAGGTTTGTCCTCATTCCTCATATTCAGAAGCTTCTTAATTTGGAAGTAAAACACGACTTCCCCAAGCCTTGGACACAAATCTTGATTGTTCATATCTTTAAAAGTGGGTGTTAGCACTAGAATCAACACTTGGATTGTGACAATCGTCTGACCAGACAAATCTTAAGCTCAAGGGCTTTCCTTATAATTTGATTGAGTTTTTGGAAATTGGTTGAATCTCACACACTGAAAGGGGTTTTGAGCAGATAAGAATCTCTCACACATATAAGGGAGTTGGTGCATGATTTGGTAGCAAGGTTGAGTTTGTAGCTTGATGGTTAGAAGAATGGAAGATAAACAGTGAATACATAAAATAGAATCCCACTACTAAGAGGAAAGGGTGACACAAATTCTAAATCTGAAATGTATAGTGAAAGAGTTCCTTTAAAATACTTACAAGAATCTCACTCTACATTTAAGAATCCCATTACAGGGAATGCTTCCTGTTGTAGTGTGTTTAGTGCATGTATGTACGAAATCACACCAACTTAAGGGGTGTGGTCTACCCACTTAATTTATTGGTAATAGGCAGAAAAAGAAGTGGAGCCAAGAAAGTTAGTGGAACAATCTAGAATCAATAAGCATACTATATAGAGGACAAAGCATGCATATGTAAACTAAAACTAAACCAAAACCAAAACAAATAAACAGAATCTCTGAAAAGAGTCAAATGGCAACAGTAATGCGAACGGTGGCTCTAGGCCCCTCTTATTGAGTGCTGGTAGTAAGAAGAGTGAAAATTTACCCTCTTGCCAAAGGGCCCCTAGACAATGGTTCTAGGCCCCGATGCAAGGATGTTTTTACCCCAAGCTTGCCTGAGTGCAGTCTCCCTCTCTCTCTACTGTGTGAACTGAAGTTGTTGGGTGGCCAACAATTGAGTCCCCTCTATCTTCAACTTCGGGTCACACACTGCTGGTATTGCTTGGGAAATTTTGGCCAGCATAACAATGTGATCACCTATTCTTCATCTCATGGTGGTGTTATATAGGAGATTTCAAATCCTCCCTTCCCTCTCTTGGTACATGGAGGATGTTGACCCAAGAGAGGGGTATGATTCATTTGTGTGCTCCAAATATTCCATTATGTGCTCACATAGTGTCTAAGGAGGCATTGGTTGTTGTCCTTAGGCGGTTTCATGTAAGGCATCACTTTTCCTTTGCTTTGTGTGGTCCCGGATAGTGACATTTCGCCACTCTTAGGAATGTGCGCATATCGAGCAAAAAGGCGCTCTTCACGAAGGATTATGCACTCAAATAGCATTTAGGACTAGTTCAAATTTGATTTTCCTCAAACCTTAGAGATTTTTAAATACTTTCCAGATTCTGTAATGTCTTCCAGCCCTGTAAATCCTTTGGCCTGACATTAATTAATTTCATCTTCTGCTGTACAATTTTCCAATGTTAACATTTCCCCCCTAATGTGTGAGGTCTAGGAAGAGCTATATAGCTGAAATACATTATATTTTATTTTCTGTATCGTGCATAGAGAGATAGAGAGACCTGCGTGAAGCCTTGGAATTGAAAACACCTTGTATCATTTCCAAGAATGACCATGGCCTAAGGGATCCCTGTAAGCAAATACAATTTACAATACATATACAAATTTTCAACGAGGCAGGCATGTCCCATGATGGTGATGCTGTGACTAGTTAAACAAAATTGATAGATATATGTTTTGTCTGTATCACTGATATGGTAGTGACATTGGCGTTTGTTGATGGCGTCTGTTGATGCCCTCAGGGGCATATTTTCTTTGACAATAGGTGGAATGTGGTACCCATATGCGTAAAATTGGTATGGAATATAGCTGCGCATGGTATGCATAGGTACTAGCTGGGACCTTCCCGTGTAAGCATTGTTGACAGAGACGCTTATGGAGGCATGGGTCTTCGATGGTTTTGATCAAAGTGCAATGGTTTTAAGGTACGATACCATCTTGACATGAAAAATTTTGTCATAGTCGAATGTCAGTGGGATCGATGACATCTATGGACAATGATGTCTCCCACAGTGCCACCCGAGGATGCCCCTTTGTATGGAGAGGGGTGATCCAAGGTACCACTTCCTTTTTGGAATATAGGTGTTGAAGTCGACAAAAAGGAAGCCTCAACCGAACGAGGGGTCGTCGATATGAGGGATTAGGGACCCGGATGTGATGGGTTTAACATAGCCATATTGGCGAGGGGTGATTGAAAACTGATGATGGGGATTTAGTGGCCTGAGGTCGGAGTATACTTAAGTAGCTTGGCGGTAGTCATAGTTATTTCTGAAGGAGAAATCTCTGAAGTCGGTAGGACTTCCAGGGTGGGTGTAAACTAGCTATGAATGTCATGATGGTTTGTGCGTGGGGGTGAAATGCTCCGACCAAGGGTGTTAAGGGACTTCTGCCATGGGAGAAAAGATGAAATAAGAGGGTGAAGGATGTAGTGCACCATTCGAGGTCTTTGTACACTTACCAAAAGAATAAAATAATAGGGTTTGGTTTGTACAAAACACAGATATGGGTACCCCAAAATATCAAAGTGTTCGCTCACTAATGGTGTGAGGAAGGTGTTTTGCTGAGGGTGGGGGTCCCATTAGTTGGTCTCATGTGTGGGGTTGATGAAGCGGATGAAAACGTATTGCAGATGGGATTATGCTGGTGGAGGTATGGTGGGCCAAATGCGAGGTGCGGTGGTGCTCTCTTTATCTGCTTGTACAACCTGGTCGTCTGGGAAGGGGGTTTCTGCTTGTATGGTAAACTTGACCTTATGCATGATGAATGGATGGGCATGAGGTGCTTCCCGGACTGAAATGGTATGGCCATGGCGTCACTTATGTTGTGATATATGGTCTTCTGTGGGTGACGGGTGCCATAGAGGGGAGGCTCTACCGACCAATGCAGATGTTTATCATGTTTAGGGTGAGGTGATGATAAACATGGTCGGATATGAGGACCATATGGTTTGTTTTTTATGGAGAAATGATGTCAGGATATGCAAATTTTTCTGGGACTCTATCATGTTGGGGGTAGAATGATTCCTAATTTGGAACTTTCAGGAGATAACGTTGTGGATGGTTTGCGAGTTTTTCCTACAAAAACAACTACCTCAAGTGAAAGCATATTATTTATCAAATATTATTGAAAGTCACAGGCTTTAAAAATGAATATGAGAGAGGGCATACCTACCAGTGTTGAAAATTTATTTTTTCAGGAATGAAAATGTGTGACATCGCTTCTGTTCATCATGGAGTGTTGATTGTGGCACAACTTATGGTTCAGAGAACAGACCTTCTAATCTCTCGTTATGGTCCTTCGAAGATTTTGAAAAGGGTGATATATAGGTGGATATGGCCCTAATTCAATTCATTTGTACTTGCTGAGTTTTTGAGAGGTCAAAGGACTCTGCGTAGCATTTCTTGCTGTTGTGGTTAGCCAAAGCACTAGGGACTAGAGATACTATGCCCAGGTAACCTCCATGATGTCCTGTACTTTAATTTTTACAGTTTGATGGTGTCAGGGTCCGTACAGATTGGGTTTGTATGGATTTTGGGTGACTTTTGCCCTAGATTGCACGGGCAATCTGGGTAAAGGTGCGCCTTGCCTGCACGCATCTTCGGGGGACAAGCGCGTGGAAGCGCTCTGTTTCCCCTTTTTGGTGCGTGCTAAGCGTTCCTGTGCACAATACAGGCGCACGCTAAGCGCACTTGTCTGAGGGACAGGCGCACAAAGCCGAGGCTAAAAAATGTTTTTTTTTTTGCCTACTTTTTAGGTTTTTCTCTATACTGATGGGTATCTATTTTGATGATAGGTTACTGTGGAGGGAGCAGGATTGGCCCGAGCTCTGTGTTGAGCTGGCTACTGATGTCGGGGCGTGCCGTCAGCTGGCACTATGGGGTCTCTTGAAGTTTGCGGAAAACAAGCTTCTTTGGTCACAGGACCGACTACTACGGTACATTATCTAGCATTAGTGCAGGAGGCGCAACATTTTCGTATTGCGCAAGACACATTTGGTTATCCATCCTAAGACAGATGTTTAATTTGTGACTGGGTTGCTGCCTCATGGTGAGGCGCTGAGGTATCCAATCCCCACTGGGAGAGTGGACTTGGAGAGATTTAGGAGACGCCACTGTGGAGGGGCGCCTCTTACAGAAGGATGCATCAGCATTGCATCGGTTACAGATTTGGCAGAGTGGTGTGCTCTGGAAGTGATTGTAAAAATGGCAAGGTTAGTTTCTCCACATCGGGCATCAGGCCCGCAGGTTGGAGTTCTGGACCGGCTGAGGTCCGGGCATTTTTTCGATTTTTCCCGTTTCTGTTTTGACGGGATGGTGTCGCAACTGAACAAGGTCCAACGTAGATCTAATTCATTTACGTATCATAGTACCTTGTGCAGCATCATGTATGAGAGGGTAATGCTACTGAGGCCAGTAGTGGCGGTGCCTCATGGGGGGCCATGGGAGCCTCGTATGAGGAGGTGGGCTCTGGTGATGCCGCGAGGCAGTGGTGGCATGGTGGGGCATTATTGGAATGCCACGACAGAGGCCTGGTTTGAGGCCAATACACAGGTGTTTTTGCCATACTCGTATGTGGGAATGGACTTCCAGGGTGATCCAGACATGGGTCTCCCTTATGGTTATGTTTAGGGGCCATTAGGTACATTTTGTATGTTTTCTGCATTTACTTGAGTCTGTATGTACTTATGTGTTTTTTTGGTGACACTGACATCATTTTTGGTTACTCGTGCAGATGTTGGCGAGGTGGGTCACCCCGTGGCTCGGCTAGTGAGCCAAGATCCTCCACGATGACCTAGGGGTGGTCAGGGAGGAGGTGATGCAGGTGTACCAGGTGGTGGTGATGGCAGACCTGGTGGTGGATTTGGCTCTTCAGGGGAGGGAAGAAGATCAGCTGTTGGAGATATTGCGGCAGAGCAAGCTCGTGCCGATGCAGCACTGTCTTGCGTAGATACGGCAGAGGCTCGTATTGCGGAACTGACAGCTCAAGTGTCAGTTCTTGAGGATTTTCAGGGTCGAGTGGACACTTGACCCAAGGAATGCCTGCTCGGGGTTTCATGGATGAATTCGAGGAGGTCTGGTTAGAGACTGTGATGGCCCTGGAGAGGGACTATCGACCCACTCTATGTCGGGTGGCGATTGCTATTGCGATGACAGCTCCAGTGGTAGCACTGGGGGCGGTGGTGGGTCCAGGTGCCCCTCTTGAGGGGGCACCACCCTAGAGTATTTTGTACACAGAGAAAGCACCCGTCATGAGGATGCTTCCCTTATTTTTGACAACTTTTGTATCTTTGGGCTGGCAGTTGGGCCAACGACACTATTTTTTGTAGTAAGATATATACAATGTGATATATATATATATATATATATATATATATGAGATATTTTTTGCGGTTCTACATGATGTATCACCTGTTTCGGTTTATGTATGATGTTATGCTGATGGATATCTATATTTTTGGTTTTTTATGTATGATGGTTTATTCAAGATGCATTCCAGTTTAGGATATTGTTAGCTATGCGATCGACTGTTTGGTTTTGACTCCTTGGTACATGTGTAAATGTGATATAGTCAAATTGTCTGCTTAATCTTTTGGCAGGAAAATATTTTCTAAACAGCTGTGTAACTCTTGTCTGAAATGTTTGGTTTAACTGTGACACTACTAACTAGGAATCGAGGTAGACATGCATATGGTGTATGCCCTGATGGAGGGCGCCACACATAAGTCCGATGAGAGAGTCATATTCTGCCTGATTGTTTGTTGCTGAACTGATGCACACACCGTTTGAGTAGAGTGGCGATCGGTCAGGGTGGTAAATGACCTAGGCAGCTGCGGCTAAATTTTGAGATCATCTTGATGCTCCATCAACAAATCCAAAATAGGGTTCATGTTGGTGATCCATGGTGATACTTTGAGCACTTTTAAATAAGTCTTTGGGTCAAGAACTTTGAGTGGTGGGGTTTTGTGTATGAACACTCTAGGGAAGGGCCGACTTGGACCTTATCGGTAGAATTTCTTGAGGTAAAGGCCGCTGATGGGGTTATTGAGGCAGGTCCCGTTCTGTTCTGTCAAGATGTATGCACCCTGTCAGAGGCAAGATGTAGGGTTCTTTCCACAAGGTTTCAAACTTTCCTGGCCCTAAGACTTCTTTTGCGACATCATAGCGGAGGATTAATTCCCCCTCGGTGAATGAGCGAGGGGTGATGTGGTGGTCGAATGATGCTTTTAACCTTTTCTTGTCGGTCTCATTTTGTTGCAGAAAATGTTGTTGATTTTCATTAAAAATCTCTAATTGTACTAGACGTTTTTCTGGAGGCTGGGTATTATCGAGGAGTTCAATGGTAGCCTGTAAGTTTGGGATCTTACGAAAATCTATGCAAAAGTTCAAGGTACCTTGGTCTTTTGCGACAGGAATGAGATGGAAATCCTGGGATGAGGGGACGACAACAATCCTATCGCCTATATGTGCTGATAAAAATCGTATATGGTGGATTCTGTATGAGCGCAAGGTTGGGTTCCCCGCTAGGATGGTCAATTTCCGGTAGGTGGAAATTATGCCTGCCATAGAGGTGCCTGAATGTTTCCATTAGCGGGCATAACTCTGGTGTGTGATTTTGGCCAGTGCATATGGTCCACGGTATAACTAAGCCAATGGAGTAGATATTGTGAGATTCTACACTACTCATTGTTCCTGATGTGGATGCTTGGAAAGGTTCTGTTGTAGAAGAGGTTTCCTTTTGCTTCCATTTCCGTATTGTTGGCTTGGGTGTTTTTACCTCTTTCGTGGGGTGTAGACTCAACGCAAATCTTGCCTCTCTTAGCTTGGGGAGGTGCACACATTTAATCGTATGGTGAAAGTGTGAACAAATCCAGCAATAGGTATGTGTGTTCTTCTCTTGGTTTGAGAGAGGTTTTCGAGGGTGAGAAGAGACTATGTGGAGACTATTTGCAAGGGGATTCAATTCTCTGCATTGGTTGACTCGGTGATCATTCAGATCACATAATCTGCATGTTATCCTATGCTTAGCCGGGGTCATGTTTCGTTGATGTGTGGTCTTAATTTGTATTTTGTGCCATTGCGGGGGCGGGGATGTTGATCCGACGATGTATTTTTTATGCCATTCTCGGAGGTGGTCTTGTCTCTTCTCTATGGTATTAATCATGTCGATGGTGGGACGAAGTTGCGAGGCATAAGTACAGTGTCGCTCATAATGATTGCCTTGACATATAAGGCAAAATATCCTCAATATGAAGATTCTGTCGAGCTCAGTTTGAGGTCTGGCAGGGAACCAATGTCGTAATGCAGCTAAATCAGGACAATGGATGACCACATGATCTGGCATTTTGGATAACGTGCATGTTGGTCGTCTATGTGGAAGGCGGTTAGGGGTAACTAGGGGTTCCTTGATCGGTCACTCTTCAACAGACAAGAAAATTATGGATCTACTCATCACATCTTCTTGGGTTGTGGAGCTATCCATGGACTCTGCATCTATGTCATCTTCTTAGGAGAGGCAGACTATAGCGGAGCGCAAGCTAGCGAGGGCTAGTGGGAATCAGGGGATATAGTGACAATTCTCCTAAATATGATTATCGGTGCATAATGGACATGTGAATTGCGCTGCCCTATATCGCAGAATCTCATGGCAATGATGGTTATAGTGCCGGTAGTTACTGCATAGAGCACATGCATGATTGGTATGCAGCGCTTTTCCTTTACCTTTGGTGGTAGGATCCTTTTTACGAGAACGCGACATCACGATGTCTGTCTCAGATCCAAGGAGTGGTTTCAATTCATCCAGCTCTAGACAGATATGGGTAGGGTGACCTATTACATCGCATATGGCGCAGGCTGGTGATTCCCGTTGAATGGCAGGGGTCACCATCTTCTTTCCTCTCTTCTCGGTTTTCTTAGTCATAATCACTGGTTTTTCAATGGGAATTTCCTTTGCAGGGGTTGTTTCGATTGTTTCTTGGATGAGTGGGGCCTCCTTGGGACTGAGGCACTTCAATCCAGTGGCAGTAACGTGGGTGGCTCCTGTTCATGCAGGGGGAACGAGGTACCAAAATGGATTTTCCAATGATATGTTGGGTAATACTAGTGTTTTCGAAACCTGCTGGGAGACGAAACCAGCTGGGGGGTAGAGGAAAGGGGTTTGGGAGGCGACGTAGGCTAGAGAGGCTACCGTGGTCGACGACTCGGTGTCATTACTGCTTATGTCTGTGTCCTGACCAACTTCGGTGCTTGATGTGGACATCATGCGCACCGGAGCCCCTGTGACATTAGGCGATGACTCGGGGATTATGGGAGGATCTCCTAGGAATGACCATCGAATGGATGATGGTTTGAATTGGTCGGGTCCATATTCTTGGTACTGTGAGAGAGCATCCGAGACTGTATCTATATAGGGTAGAATTATATCAGTGTTTGTTAAGGATCGCTTCTCGCTGTGTGTCAGTTTGTCTACAGTAATGATGCGGTCCTCATGGGGGAACATCATGATGCGAAAGAAGGAGGATGCTATGGTAGACATGGCATACATATAACTCCGCCCAAGGAGTATATTATAGTCCAAGTGAGCATCCAAGACTTCAATGTCTATGTGGACCATCTTTCCGACTAAGCAGACCGGGACGTTTTCTTAGAGGCGAACGGGGGTCGAGGGACGATCGTCGTATGCTCGAAGTGTGATGACTGAGGGTTTTAGTTTGGGAGAACCTAACTTCCGCCAATTTTTTTTGGACATGATGCATGTGGATGCACCCTCGTCTATGACACATCGGTGGATAGTGATATTCTGCACCGGCAATGGTATCTGGAAGGCGACCGTGGAAGGAAGCCGAAGGGTGGCTTTGTCTAAGTCAAAATACATTAGGCGCATATCGGAAGGGTCGATAGCGCCTAATGCGGAAAGGAGGACTTTTCGTTGTTTAGGGCATGACTGTAATACTTCCAAAGCTGTCATAGCGGCAGGAGATTGTTCTAAATTGTCCATGGTACTATAATTATGGGCCGCTTTGGAGTAGTTTCTTGCTCGCCTATTAGGTCCCTTAGCCATTTTCGGCAATGGTTCAATAGGAAAATTTGAAATGGTCAAAGGTGAAATCAGTGCACTGGTACTTTCCCCTGACATATTGGAGTCTAGTGGGGTGTCGTAATTGCGATTCCGTGTTTGGAAAAACATATCTTCTCTAGTCATGTAGATTTCATGGCTTCTTTTCCCGGAATCGTCTGTATTTTGTTGGTGAGTGCTTACCGTTCCTTGGTTGGGGAAAGGTTCTTTCATCACGGTTGGTTTCTGGGAATATCCTCCTTGTCCTCGGTTATTCTGTAGCTTCTTCAGCTCAGGGAGATTGGGACAGTGGTGAGTATAGTGACCGTACTCACCACATATCGAACATGAATGGTTTGTTCAAAGAGGTGGCCTTTTTCTCTCTCGTTTGGCATTTCTTGGCTCTTGGTTTTTATTCCAGTTGGAGTTGCCTCTAGCCTGGGATCGCAGTGGGTGCTATTGGTTGTTGCCCCCCTGTCCAGGGTTCCCTTTTGGCATGTTTTTGGATTTTTTCTTCACTACATTACGAGGGTAGTTCTCCTGATTATATTGGTGTGGTTGGTTTTGGTATAGCTGCACAAAGTTCACCTATGTATTGTTTTTCATAGGTGGGTCGTGTTATCACTATAATTTTTTTTTCCAAACTTGGACAGTTTGCTTTGTTCCTAGTCATAGTTTTTAGATAGGTGTGAAGTCATGTTAATTTTTCAGGGGTCAAGTGATAGGGTTAGAGTCTCATTTCCATTCAAAAAATAAAGTCTAACAACCTTATTTCACACCTTGACAATCTCATACCATGTTTAGAGAGTCAAAGTTTTGATCATTTTGAAAAAAATTTGATTAATCCACGAAACCATGTTTTCATAGCACAGACAGTGTACAAAATTTCTTTTGCGCTATGAAAACGCTGCTCATTTCGTAGCACAAAACCCCGAAATTGCATTGAGCGCGCTACAAAATCAGGGATTCGTAGCATGTCTTGTCAGTTATCAAATCCACCAAAATTCTATTAATCATTCATGATTAGGTGTCAGCCACGAGTCTTCTCTCACACATGCAACCATTCATAGCCATCATAACATTTGTTTGAGGTCATTTGTCTTATGTAGTATTCAAATTTGAAAGGAGGTGGTTTTGGTTTTATTGTCTCATGCAAGAAACACATGATGCATACTCTCTTTCGAAAGGTAAGCTCATGGTAAGCAGAAACCAAAGCTTCTCTTTCATTCATCAAGCGAGGCTGTTGGTTATAGGTTTTCATAAAGCACACAGGAATTTCAAGGAAAGTATGACAGAGGAAAAAAAGATCACTGTTCAGGCCACTGCTTAAGGACAGAGCCTGAAAGCATAGAGGCTCTCACCAAAGATAAGTCAGTTGAGGAGGCCTTCAAGAAGGCAGGATGTTGGAAATTCTATGAGAAATTGCAGGGAGGTCATAATCAAGTGACAAAAGAGTTTTCTCTTCATTTCACAGGTTCGAATACAAAGGTCGGTATCCTAAACTTGAAAATTTCCCCTGAAATTATATCATCAGTGACAGAGATTCCAATGGGAGAAGAAAGGTGGTTCAAAAATTTCAGGTTTGAGATGGAACCTTGTAAAAATTTTCTGAAGCCAGGGTTTGAAGAGACAGATTTAACTAAAGCAGTGCCAAGAAGATATATCAAGAACACCTATGCTAATATGCTGTACAACATTCAAAGGTACTTCACCTGTGAGGGAAGATATCATAAAGTATATTATTATCATTTCAAACTCTTGTTTCATTTTACTGCAATGATTTCTTTGGATTTGCCTTTATTCTTGTTTCGAAGTTTAGCTAAGATGGCAGATAAAGTGCAGATGAAAGCTCAATACTATGAAACTTCACTTTTCCATCATGGTCTAGTTAAATTGATTGTTTTACATGAACTTCAAAGGATAAAGAGATAATCGTCTACATTTTTTTGTGTGTGTGGATTTGGGGTGGAAACACAAGGAGCAGGTATTAGCCCTAGGGCTAAAGAAAAACCATCATCAGAAACCAGTGACCCTACGGAGACAAGATCAAAAAGATTTGTCAAGTTAAAGCCTAGAAAAAAAGTGAAAGAGCCAGAGATTAAAACATCAGTGATTATTCAAGAAACCCCTCAACCTGCAAAAAAGAAGACAAGTAAAGTTAGTGAAACAATACAGGAATAGTCAACCAGTAGATCAGCCCAGAAAATATTGAATAGAAGTCAAATAGCAAAGGAAAAGGGAAAAACTGTGGTTTCAGAAGAAGATCCAAGTTTAAAGGGTAGTTTGAATGACATTTTATAGGCTATTGATATTGAGGAATCTCCTTTAGTTCAGGCAGATTTTATAAGTTTGGATGAATGGAAATCTAAGAAAATCAAGTCTTCCAAAAAGCTGGATTTTAATGATGAAATTTCAGAGTTTGTGTTCAAGCCCAGAAGGCCTCTAACTAGGAATTCAAAAAAGTTGAAAGGGCTGGATGTGGAGTTAGATAAAGCTGAATAAGTTTCAGATGTTTATGAGGATTCCATAGACCTTTCATCACCAATGCCTGAAGGTGACAAAAATAGAGTTTTCAACACTCAAAGAGAAAAAGGCAGTTATGAAGGAATTAAAGAAAAATTGAGACTAGATAACCTTGAAATTGCTAAACTTAAGAAGAAATCAAGAGCACATGTTGTTGAGAAGATAAAATTCAACATAATTAAGGCTCTGTGGGAGCTTGAAAGAGTTTCAAAACCTGAAATAGTCAGCAGTGAAGCTCAGTATTTTACCTGGACTCTTCCTGCAATCAAAGAGGCTAAATTTGTGAGAAGGATAAATGTTAATTTAAGGGCTACTAACAAAAGGTTGAAGAGGCAGATTGAAGATCTTGAAATTCAATTGACAAAATCTGAAAGTCAGCTACAGCAAAGGTATAACAAGAACAGTAAGTGACAAATCCTTAATACAATTTTGTTTTTGGGAAAGACATCACTTTTTGAAGACATTGCAAAGTTGACCTATTTTGATTGTTAAGGTTTATTAACATCAAGGAAATCATTAAAAGGTTCTAAATTCTCTTAAAATCTGAAGATTATGAAAAGACTGTGTAAAAAGGATATACACAGCAGTTTCGTAGCGCGCTACGAAACTGCTGTAGGTGCATTTTTGAACATTTTATAAGGGTTTCGAAGGGTAAACAATCTTAATTTCCAAATTTGGCTGTTGTTGGTGGTTAGAAAGGGTTCACAAATGAAACTCCAAGTCTCAAGGCAAAAGAAATTGGATCATTGAGAGAGGTTTACACAGATACAAATTCTGTGCTACGAAAACAACTGCTCATTTCGTAGCGCAACCATACCATCTCTCCTTTTACTTTTTCAAAGGCTTGGTTTCTGTACAGGTGGAAAGGTATGGTTCCATGGAGGTGAAAACACATGTCACTTATCTCAAAAGGTCAAAATTTCCAGAAAAAGGGTTCGAAGATCATCAAGAAGGAAAAGGCTTAATTATAGGAAACATGTCCCTTGTTTTGTAGGGCAAGTAAGACATGAACCAACATGATAACATAACAAGATTGCAGGCATCATCAAGGTCGAAGATATGGAGGAAAAACTGTCAAAGATATTATTTAAGTTCTAGATAATGTTGTTTAGACATAATAAGGAGTTTTACTCCTATTTGTATTAGGACTTCTAGAAGAGACAGTTAACTGTCAGATGTAATTAATAGTTTGTTTTAGGAGTAAATAGGTGTCAATCTAAGATATTTGAATTCTCTTCATGATGGATAAGATAATCCAAGATTGTAATGATGACTCTGTAAGATACATGAGGTAGAAATGCTAAAGGTTGGCAATTTTTCATTAGCAAGCAAACTGTGTTATTGTAGCAAACTGTGTTTTCATCTTAATACAAATATTGGCTGTACTACTCAGGATTCAGAAAGAGTTTTTGGTGTTTGATCTTCGTATGGATTTCGTCATCTACCTATTTGAAATGGTATGAACATATGTTACTTAGAACTCATTGGAAAATTCTCTAACTTCCTTCATATGTTTATAAACTGTGTTTTATTCACCGTGTTTCTATTTTGCTGATACATCTAAAACTCTGAAATGCCCTGACTTCCATGTTAAGATATTTTTTATGTTTTTTTGAAACATACCTTGACTCCATAGCTCAATGGATGTTTTTTTATCAGTAATTCAACTAGTTATACACCTTTATCCAATTTATTCCTAGAGTTAGCCATATAATCCTTAATTAAAAATCTTAAACCTAGTGAGAGAGCCCTCTCAGGTTGAGGAGGCTAAGCCTCAACTAAAAGTTTGGTTTGAAATAGTTACTCAGAGTCTACTTCATCAGCAGCCTATCAAGGTCAGATTTTGTGATAACAGGTCATGTGCTGGGGACTGAGCATAATGCGGTCCCTAGTTTGCACCTGATTGTTGGAGGGGAGTTCTTCCGTCAGTGTTTCTTTCTGCGTACTAATTCCCTCGAGCCGGAGGATAAGGTCCTCCTTGGTGATACGCGGGCACCCTATTGGTCAAATTTTTTTGAGGCATAAGATGAGTTTGAAAACCAGGTTGAGGCATGTTTTGGGTAGAATTGTATGTGTAACCGAGGTTTTGGCTGCTGTTGCCTAGGTAACCTTGGGTCAATGACCCAATGAGTCCGTCTGCAGAGTTTGACGCACCTAGAAATTCTTGATAAGTTTGTAGGCATGAGGCATTATGCAGGATGTTATAAATGTATCATGACTGCATATAATGAGCTCAAGCTTCTGGGCTTTGCTAGTTGCGTCCTCTTCGGATGTGGGACTCTGCTGCGCTGCATCCTTTGAAATCTTTGCTGTAAGAGTTTTTAAGAAAAAATATAAGAGAACCCGATCCTCGAGTCTAGCTTTACATAAAATGTGACGCCACCTCCATTCATGGAGATGGTCCGAGATGTGGACGACGGGGGTTTGTCTAAAATGAGTCAGTAATTCCATTCTGGAATCAAGGTGAATGGGTAACTGAAAATATGTTAGGAACGTTGTAGCGAGGGCACTAAAGGTTCCATGTGAAGCTGAGGGTTGCTACACGTACCACTTCGTGGCTACTCCTGTAAGAGTGCGTTGAAATAATCTCAATTGAATAGTATTGTCAATGATATAAAATTTACAAATTTACAAATTCAAAAACTTTAATAAAGTCATTTCACATTAATACAATTAAAATTTTACAAATATTTTACATACAATTACAATTTTACAATTTCATGTACAAATACAATTTTACAATTTCACGTACAGTGACAATTACAATTACAATTTTAGAATTTTGCATATATACAATTACAATTTTACAAATTAAAAAATTACAAAAAACCATCGTACAAACATCATATTTGACTAAAAACACATTCTGCAAACTTTCTAACTGCATCATCGTGATCATGATCATCTAACAAAACACAATTAACATCACAACACAAACATCAAATATACATCTCATGTCAAATAACTCATGCTATCACATACACATCTATCTGTAAGCTATACATTAAATGAACATATCTAACATGACCTAACAACATACAAATCATGATGATCACCAACATGTAAATTAAGTACAACTACAACATGAACATAAAATACATGGACCATATATATATATATATATATATATATATATATATATATATATATATAACTGAATAATGTTAAAAATATACAACTGTAATATAAATGTCATGGATCAACTGGTGGTAGTAAAACATCAATATCAGTACTAGTGGCCGATGGTCTAGCCTCATCTCCATGATCATGACTCTTGCTAGATGGTTGTACATTGTGCCTTGCAAACTGTCCATCACGTGCTGCGGCTCGATCATAACGTGCAACAGTCCTCGTCAGTCGCATAAAAGCTCTCGTAACTCCTACGACATGTCGCATCAGGTTGTACATGTCACGCGACATGCCTCTCCACATCTGTAATAGCCTATCATCGACCTCTATGTCTCTATAATGAGCGGGCCTGATGCCCATCTCAACAATCAATGCAATGAGTTGGTTGGCCAACTCCATCCTGTATCTAGCATCACCAAGTTGATCATGCACTGGCGCACCAGCAGGAGCAGGTATTTGATCTTCATCGGCCTCCTAATGATCATCCTCAGCATCTGGCGTGCCCTCATCATGATCATTAGGATAGACACTTGGATCAGGTGGTCGTGGCGGCATCTCCTCGCCATCAAAAGAGCTAATTTCTGCAAAATACATACAAGTACACAACAATAATTAGACAATTTCATTACACAATTTAATAAAAACAAGTTAAAGAACATGTTAGAATAAATTCAAATAAAACAGTAATATTACCTCTATCATATGGCGGCTCATCAGTTGTGAAGAGGATGTTGGCACACCCTCGCCAATCCAACCCCGCATAAGGACAGGGGACCATAATGAAGGGATGCTCATCAACAATGGCTAGCAACTCTAGTGGATCATCTGATATCCTCACTGGAAAAAAAATCTCCTCCCTCTTGGGCATCATCTGCCCCACATGTGCATACGTGCCTCAGTAACTGGCCTACGAGGCTGCTAAAGAAAACTAGGTCTCGTCTCTGGAAACCTCTCAATAAATAAATAAAAAATCTCTGAAGCAAAAGGGAAGTTGACCCTACCTTGTGCATGAGCACGACATCTATCTAATGTTGTACAGAAGTGCCGCAAAAAATGGCATACCACCTAACAAGTCGTGGCTTTTATAGTAAAGAATCAACATAATATAAAAGCAAGCAACTAATGTGTTTCCCATCACTGGTGTTGTGCGAAATGGTCGAAATGATAAGTGAGAGACATTGGACCTCCTCACGACCAAACTCACCAATACGTAACTTCCCTCTAGTGACCTGAAAATATGCAGGAGATACTAAATGTACTCCAATGTATCTCTGGGAGTAAACTAACTAACTCCCTAACACACATCCAACTGGAACCTCGGGGAACGAGGGAAAATACACCCCTCTCCTCGATAGCCCTGTAATAAAATATACATCCTCCTCAATGGGCATGTACCACTGGTTGATACCAACCCAGAAACCCTGTCGTTGGGCATTGCACCTTCGGATAAGATGTCTCAAAAACAAACTATGCGACTTTAGGGAAGTAGCCTCCTCATAGAACTTGAGGAGGCCTACCTCCCTTAGGAGCCCCTATGTCGCTGCTGTAATAGGGTGAGGGTATGCATCTCTCTCCCTCTCTCTTGCCTCCCACATGCGAACCATTTTATACTGTTCCGCCTATTGTTGTTGTGGTTTCCCCTCTTGTCTCCTTTCATGTCTCTGAGTGATTGACATATTAAACACATTTTTTTATTAAATGAAACATGTATTTAGAAATATACGTATATAAATATTTTCTGAAAAATAAATAAAACAACAATCGGTGTGCCAAAAACATAGTCACGCACCGGATACGGTGCACCTAATGATATTCAGCGCACCGGGAGCAGTGCCCCAGAAAATGTTTTTAGCGTACCGTTCACTTCGTGTGGTGTCAGGAGAGCGGTGCGTTGACTACACTATACGCCCCAGGGCGTGTATCTAAGTCAGCGCACCGCCATCCTGCCACCGTACATAGTCATAGGTGCGGTATTGTAAAAGGCCGCACTGCTGACGCATGCCAAATATGGTAAGCTGTGCGCTAAAAAAAATAGTCGTCCTGAGGTGGTTATATTGGTCAACGCAACGCATCACCACTATTCAACTGGGTCAACGGTGTGGCCAGGTAACCGATCGCACCTCTCTTTATATGGAAATTTAACATAACACGGTGCGCCTTTGGTACCGCCCTGGAACCGGTGCGGATACCCTTAGCACCGGTTTACCAGGCCGAACCGTTGAAAATGTTGAATTGCGGTATGCAGCGCGCTGACCACATTACTCGCCTCGAGGTGGATATGCCCGTTAACGCACCGTGTTGCCGCGATACCACATTGTCAACGGTGCGGCTTGGTAAATGACCGCACCATAGTTTTTAAATTTTTTTAAAATAACACAGTGCGCCTGGTGCTACCACCCCGGAACTGGCGCGGATACCATTAGCACCGGTTGTGGTGCGGCCTGTAAATTTACAGGCAGCACTGCAAACCAGTGCGAGCCGAACGGCTCGAGCGCATCGCTCGAATTTTTTTTTTTTTTTAATGGTTAATTTTAAGGTTTTTTTTAAATTCTAATCCACTAAAAGGTAATTATGGAAAAAAAATAAAAATACCTGTACATTTACCCATCGAGGAGGAATATTAGCTGTAGAATTTGCAAAAGAAAAAATTTCCACTGTTTTATAAAATTCAAGCTGAAGATTGGTGGCAATGCACAACAACAGTGCGTGCAATAAGTGCAATGGGAGCATGGATGTCAGGGCGGCTCAAACAAGGATAAATTGCACCGGTGCTTGAGAGCTCTGTAACACTGAAAAAAGTGAAAAAGTGGGTTTTTAGCCGTAATTTATTTTTTTCATTTAACCCTATTCTACTGCGCGAGGTTTTTACTGGCGTACCTATGCATTTACTGTATGCCGCCCCAGGCCATTTATGTTTTCGTGTGATTTTATGAAGCACCAGGGAGGCGTATCTGTAATGCACCGGTGCTCTACAGTAATATGACACACTGGGAATGGTGTTTGGTGAGCTAATGATTTGTGCGGTGTTTTGGCTACAATTTTTTTTTATTTAACCCTTTTCTGATGCGCGATGTTTATGGGGATCCCGGTACGTTTCCTTCATTCCTACCCGGGTGATTTCTATTCTGCGCACTTTTTATGAGGCACCAGGGCTGACGAGTTGACACACACCAGTGTTGTTCAGTAATTAAACACACCGGTGCTGTGTGTACGAAGTGCACGGTTTCCGGTGTGTCAATTGTTTTGTGCGGTTTTTTGGCCATAATTTTTTTTATTTTACCATCTGCCGGTGCAGTTGATTTATTCCACACCAGGCGGTATCTGTTTTCGTGCACGTTTTCGGAAGCACCGGTGTGGTAGAGATGTAAGGAACCGGTGTTGTACAGGAATATGACACACCGGGCGGGTGTGTTAGGAGCGCATGGTTCCCAGTGTGCCTATGTTGTGTGCAGTTTTTTGGCCATAATTTTTTATTTTTTTAACCCTGTGCCAGTGCGCAGGGATTTCAGGGTGGCCTGGTGCGTTTAAGGGCGACCCGGGTGGTTTCAGTTTTCGCGTGTTTTTTATGAGGCGCCGGTGCGCACGTTATGTGAAGTACTGGTGCTCTACGGAAATACAACACACTGGGTGGGTGTGTACGGAGCACACAGTGTCTGGTGTGCCAATTTTTTAACCGCACCGGTGCTTTCTCGTGTTTAACGCAACAATGCGTTTTACGGTGATAAGAGCACTGGACGAAATACATTCGCAAAAACCTCCACCCACCAACCTCCTCTAGGAAGTTCCGCTAGAAACATATGTCTGGGGTATTTTTATAAGGGGTTCCTCAAAAACATCCGCTAGAGGGTCTTTTCCTTGTAGTGAACCCTCACAGAAAGAGATTTCAGATCTCTTAGAAAAGGGTTTAATAGAACCAGTTGGATCCCAGTGGACATGCAGAGCATTATACGTCAAAAATCACAATGAAATCAAGCTAGGCAGACCAAGAATGGTGATAAATTAAAATCCTCTCAATGCAGTTCTGAAGACGATAGCATATCCTCTTCCAAACGAGGCAACTCTCCTACAAAAAATGAAAGGGTGTACAATCTTCAGTAAGTTCGACCTCAAATCTATTTTTTATCAAGTTGGTCTGAAAAAATAAGATAGGTACAAAATAGCCTTTGTTGCCCCCCATGGAAATACTAGTGGAAGGTAATTCCCTTTGGATTAAAAAATGCTCCAAGTGAATTTCAGAAAAGAATGGAAGACGTTTTCAGAGGATTAGATTAGTTAATCATTTAAATTGATGAATTACTTGTCTGTTCTAAAAATGTTCAAGAACATCAAAAGCATCTTTAGATATTTTATGAGCATTGCTTTAAGCATGGATTAGCTTTGTCAAAAATAAAAATGGAGATTGGTTTAACAGAAGTAGATTTCTTATGTTTACATATATCCAATGGCAACATCTAGTTGCAAGACCATGTTTTAACAAACCTGAAGAAATTTCCAGAGAAGATCATAGAAAAAACAGAGTTGCAACGTTTTCTTGGAAGCTTGGACTACATCAGATGGTTTTATAAAGGAAAAGCTCAGGATCTTGTTATTTTTCAACAAAAATTGAAAAAGGAACCTATACCATGGAATGAAGCCATGACTAAAGCAGTGCAAACCATTAAGGAGAAAGCTTAGCTACTTCTTCCTCTCAAAATCCCAACTGACGAAGGTTTCTATATCTTAGAAACAGACACATCAAACGTTGCATGGGGGAGTGTTCTACTTGAAAGAATCAACAATTATGAACATATATGTGCCTATACATTCGGATCTTTCCATGGTGCAGAACTAAATTTTCCAAGTAGCCACAAAGAAGTTCTAGCGGTTAAGAAAAGTATCTCTCATTTCTGACTATATCTCAAACCAGTCAAATTCCTTGTCATAATATATTTAAAGATTATGCCAGGCATGATAAAGCTAAACAAATAATTAGCTGATAATAATGCAAGAATCCTAATATGGGAAGCATGGCTTGAAATCTATGATTTTGACATTGAACATAAGCTTGGATATCTAAATTGCCTAGCATATCTTTTAACACGTGAAGTGATAGCCCTGTCAGCTTAAAAGGAAGCATATGTGGGCCTACTTTCTTTCATGTTTTTTGGTCATAAAATTCGGTCCCCACATGTCAAAAGACTTTCTTGAAAGAGAAAAGGGATGAGATAATACAATTTGTCCACTTTTACCCAAATATTAGGTCAAACTGGCACTCATCAGTTTTGAGTCACGGAGTACCGGTTGAGAATACTATAAAATGAAGGCTACGTCCTCATTATTTATCATGATAATTAGTCTCGAGTTCTCTGAGTCTAAATTTTTTTTTCTCTCTCTCTTCTTCTTCATAGAGATATGCTAGATTGCCTCCTAGTGTCATACCTTGCAGGAATAAAGTATCAGTATCTTGAAAATTCTGAGTTTGTATTGAGTTTGTTCAAAGTTTAAATCTGTATAACTATGATTTTTTTATGTTTATAAAAGCTTGAGTTCCATTTGGTATCATCTCATCCTCTCAAGCATACAGTTAGAAAAAAGGTTAAAAGGGAGCTCTATGAATTTTACAAACTTCAAATCAAAGAAAAGAAAGATAAGATTTGACTTTTAACTTCTGAGATCTCTTCTTTAAAAAAATATCTCTTATCTTTGGAAAAAGAAGTAGAAGAATCATCAGATGAATATCTCGAAAAAACTATTTCTGAACACTTCCAGGAAGAACAACAATCGGGATATGCCCAGATAAAATATAAAGGGCCTAAATTTGATTAATCTACATATCCAGGTAAATCCATAGCATTGATGATTCAACCTAAGTTGTATATAACTCTATATTTTTTTCCTCCTGATTTAAAACCCTATTCTTTGGATTGCTTACTAGACTCTGGTGCTCAGCTTAATTTAGCTAGACATTTAGCAATTCCTCCATTTTATTGGGATAAATCAAATGGAGGTGGATCCACCATTACTGGATCACTTTTCCTTATTGAACACCAAGTCCTAGATTTTCTCTTACAAATTCAGGAACACCCAGTTCAATGTACATTCCTAGAACTAGATGAGATTCCAGCTAATGTCATCCTCAGTTCTGAATTTTTTACCAGACGGCCACCAATCCAAATAGACTATCCCAAACGGATATTTATAATGACCATCGATAAAAAAATTGTTTTCCTTCCTTCCAAAACCAGTGAAGAATTTATTGTTCCAAGAAAGAAAACAATCGTTCTAGTCAGGCTTGCTGATAAAGCAAAACAACAAAGAATTATATATTTTTCCATAGCTCATCATAATGATTATCTAAAAGATATCTCAGAAAAGATCAAAAATGATTGTTCCTCTGACATTCCAAATGCTTATTGGAAAAGAGAAGAATATGTTATTGATCTCCCTTTTGCAGATGACATTAAGATTAAGCCACAAAAGGCTTTAGCATCTTTAATGAGTCCTACAGAAGTAGAATACTGCCAGAAAGAGGTTACAAATCTCTTAGAAAAGGGTTTAATAGAACCAGCCCGAATATCTAAATTGCCTAGAAGATATTTTAACACGTGAAGCAACAAACCTGTCATCTTAAAAGGAAGAAAATGTGGGCCTACTTTCTTTCATGTTTTGTTGTCATAATATTCGGTCCCCACATGTCGAAAGACTTTCTTGAAAGAGATAAGGGCTGAGATAATACAAGTTGTCCACTTGTACCTGAATATTAGGTCAAACTGGAAGTCATCAGTTTTGGGTCACCGAGTACCGGCTGAGAATGCTATAAAATGAAGGTTGCGTCCTCATTATTTCTCACGCTAATTAGTCTTGAGTTCTTTAAGTCTCAAAAAATCTTTCTGTCTTCTTCTTCTTCATAGAGATATGCTAGATTGCCTCCTGTTGTCATACCTTGCAGGAATAAAGTATCAGTATCTCGAAAATTCTGAGTTTGTATTGAGTCTGTTCAAAGTTTAAATATATATAACTGTGAGTTTTTTTATGTTTATAAAAGCTTGAGTTCCCTTTGGTATCAAAGCCTGAGTTCCCTTGGAGTTTTAGATTTGTGGCAATCACTTCTGTAGTTGACCCATACCAGTTTGGGTGCAGCTCGTTTAGCCGACGAATAGGCGCCAAGAGAATTTATACCTAGTGACCATTAGGTGTGCAGAAATGGATACCAGTATGTCTGAAATTTCATAGGTTGAAATAGAAGCTTCAACTCCCATGACTTCCCTAATGGAGCGTCGTAGCTCATATCAAGAAACTAGTACATAAGCATCTACAATCACTATCAATGAACAAAATGTTGATCCACATTGGAAAATACCCCCTATACTGCCAAACAAGTCTATAATCTACCCCAATAGAAATATTATGCAAAATACCAGATTTGACAACATTCTGTCGATATTTATTTTACATATAAGGATCATCCAACTCAAATCCCTCTGTTGGAAAAAACATCAAATTTTCATCTCGGAGCCATCTGATTTGGTCTAAACCCACTTGTTCGACCTTTTCTCAATCTCAACAGCATTCGTGTTGTTGTAGACACTCGCCATAACAAATTTTAAGATGCTATTATTGGAGTATTTGCGAGTCCATTACATGATGGTCCTGCCTTTGGTACAGTTTATCCAAAGTATTCCATCTCTTTGGATGATACTTATATTTAACAACGTTTACAAGCATATATTAAACCTCAAGGGTTTGATATGTCTGTTAATTCCCCAATTCTACAATTAAAAACAATGACTATTGTCAAGTTCATGAATGACAGCCTACCTCCACTACAAGCCCAAGTTAGAAATACATCACAGCTTATAAGTGAGGTAGAATCAGCATCCAGTCCATCTGCAACCCCTATAACTTTTGAATGGACGAGAATTCAATATCCAACTGAATGGGAAGCTCAGTATGAAAAATATATAGTTGAATCCCAAAACCAAGCACTTCTGAAAATTGCGAAAGAAAAACCAATTGCTTTCAGCCATATATCTCAGTCATTCAAGATGACTCCAGAAGTGAATACTACAGTTAAGAAACTTCCCAAGGAAGTGACAGGCTTCCACAATCCTAGTTCTTCAGGGCAAGAACTAGTCAGAGAACATCGTGGTTAGCACCAACAGTGTTTTTCCTGCAACCAACTGATTGAAAAATTGGGTCCTGAAACCCAAAAGAAACCACATCATCTACTAATGTTTTCTCTACTTCCTAGAGAAGAATCAGATAAATCTGTCAAGGTAGCCAACGAAGAAGAAAGTTATATTCCAGGAAGAAATTTTCCTTATATTCCTTTCAGATAGTATGATGATGATGGCCAGAAGAAAATGGAATCTCTCCCTTATGCCACAGTCCCCTCTACACAATCTTCAGGGACTAATACTTCACAAATTAACTATGCAAATCTCCAGCTTGATCTTGAAGCTAAAAACATTGATGATTTACATAAAGATCTACTCAAAGTTAAAGAAGCCATTTTTGAGGAGAAGAAAATTTGTGAAAAAATTCTAATTCATTCTGAACTGTTAGAACACCAAGTGGCCGACCTTTCACAGGCATGCGAAAAATTAGATAAAATAATGGTCACCATAGAAACAGTTTTATCCATACATACACCCATCTTGGAGAAACTCCATCTTGCAAGGAAACAAAAGCAAAATTATTTGGCTATTATGGATAAACCCCAGCCTTCGACATTATTTTCAGACAATCCCAATTCTAGACTGAAAATCACTTTCAGTTTAAGCATGGTTAAAGAAGAACTTCCTTCATGGGATTTTGGTGTTAGCACAACACTAGCCGAAGAAGAGATGGAAGATGCCATCTCTACCACACAAAAATTATTGTGACATGTGCAAGAAAAGGGTCTTGCATTCAACCAGGACCAATACAAACAATTCTTGGCATTTCCCAAGACTGAGCCAGACTCACCTATGAGTCATCAAGAAGGATTACCAGTAGCAGGTACCTCACAAAGTAACATTCCATTGTCTGCAGTTAACAGAAGTTTGTCTGCCATGAACAGAGCTATAAAATCTCTACCTGCAGAACCAATTTTCTTTCCAAATTTCCAGCCTAAGATTGAATTAGAAAATGGAATAATTTTGTTAGACAGTTGGGAAACCAAACAAATCTCTGAAGATCCAACTAGGTCCAGAAGGGTCATTACTCAGCAACTTGTCAATGGCTTTGGAGGTTTAGCCCATACTTGGTGGCATTATGCTAGAACTGAAGAAAGAGAGCAGATTATTGCTCATGCAAATCCTATCACTCAATTATTAACTGTTGTTCATGTTCATTTTGTAGGACAAACTGTTGATAATGATCCAGCTCATTATCGAGATTTGTTTCTTTCTAACTAGCTTGGTAATCTGAAAGATCTCGATAAATATTTTTGTCAAATGCAAGACTGGTTAATCTGTGGTAATCCATAAAGAGATCCTGCATACATGCGAAGGTGCATTTAGAGTCTCCCTGGTTCTCTCCCACAAGCAGTTAATAATTATTACAGAGATCATAATCTCTCTTACCAAGGCCTAACCCTCGCAGAAGCACAAGATCACATAAATAAAGTGATCCAAGAACACTGCCTCGCTAAACGCATGCAGAGAGAATTCAAAGATTATAATAAATTGTTTACTAACTCTGTTTTCAATACAATCGGTGACATGCTTGATTTGGGGATGGGAAAATTAAACCATCCTAAAAAACATTCAAAATGCTCAGGATTTTCATCCAAGAAGAAAAAACCTTAGATACCAAGGGACAAATGGAAAGCATAGCAGAATTTCCAACAAGGAAGCCGACAAAAGTAGAAAGGCTATCCTAAAAAGAAGCCATTCTTCAAGAAACGTTCTTCACCAGCTTCGAAATTCTGATGTTTCATTTGCAACCAGATAGGACACTGGACTAATGCCTACCCAAAGAAGCTTGCAACAGGAAGGTTGTCAGCCTATGCCAGCCTATTAGATGATCAACTTGACCCTAGTCATTGGGATCTGCTCTTCTGTGATCTACATGATGAACCTGAAGGAATGATTTATTATCCAGATCAATACACAGAAGAAGATAAAAAATGTGTAGATTCAGATAACTATGAAGAAGATAATGTAAGTTTAAAATCTTATCAATTTTGTATGTTTTCTTTTGGTCCTAATATTGCAAATTTAGAGGAACAACTCCACAAAAGCCAACCCTACAATATTGGGTTAAGAGAATTTGTCCAGAAAGAGATTAATGAGATTAAGGCAAGACAAGCCTTAATTCGTTCATCATGGCAGCCATCCAGCAGCATGATAGAAAAGTAGAAAGATAAAGAACTAAAGTTTGTTGTTTCAGAAGATTGGCATCCATAAGAATTGTATGCATCTCATCCTCTCAAGCATACAATTAGACAAAAGGTTAAAATGGAGCTCTGTGGATATTAAAAACTTCAGATCAAAGAAAATAAAGATAAGATTCGACTTTTAACCTCTGAGATCTCTTCTTTAAAACAATCTCTCTTATCATTGGAAAAAGAAGTAGAAGATTCATCAGATGAAGATCTCAAAAAAACTATTGTTGACCACTTCCAGGAAGAACAACAATCAGTATATGCCCAAAATCAATATCAAGGGCCTAAATTTGTTTGATCTACATATCCAGGTAAATCCATAGCCTTGATGAGTCAACATAAGTTGTATATAACTCTACAATTTTGTCCTCCTGACTTAAAACCCTATTCTTTGGATTTCTTACTAGACTCTCGTGCTCAGCTTAATTTAGCTAGGAATTTAGTAATTCCTCCATTTTATTGGGATAAATCAAATGAAGGTGGATCCACCATTACTGGATCACTTTTCCCTATTGAACACCAAGTCCTAGATTTTCCCTTACAAATTCAGGAACACCCAGTTCAATGTACATTCCTAGAACTAGATGAGATTCCATCTAATTTCATCCTCAGTTCTGAATTTTTTACCAGATGGTCACCAATCCAAATAGACTATCCCAAACAGATGTTTAGAATGACCATCGATAACAAACTTGTTTTCCTTCCTTTGAAAACCAGTGAAGACTTTATTGTTCCAAGAAAGAAAAAAATCATTCCAGTCAAGCTTGTTGATAAAGAAAAACACCAAAGAATTATATCTTTTGCCATAGCTCATCAATGATTATCTAAAAGATATCTTAGAAAATATCAAAAATGATTGTTCCTCTGACATTCCAAATGCTTATTGGAAAAGAGAAGAATATGTTATTGATCTCCATTTTTCAGATGACATTAAGATTAAGCCGCAAAAGGCTTCAACAACTTTAATGAGTCCTACAAAAGTAGAATATTTCCAGAAAGAGATTGCAGATATCTTAGAAAAGGGTTTAATAGAAACAACCCAATCCCAGTGGGCATGCAGAGCATTATACGTCAACAATCACAATGAAATCAAGTGCGACAGACCAAGAATGGTGATAAATTACAAGTCTCTCAATGCAATTTTGAAGATGATAGCATATCCTCTTCCAAACCAAGCAACTCTCCTACAAAAATTGAAAGGGTGTACAATCTTTAGTAAGTTTGACCTCAAATCTGGTTTTTATCAAGTTGGTCTAAAAAAAGAAGATGGGTACAAATCAACCTTCGTTGTCCCCCATGGACAATACCAGTGGAAGGTAATGCCCTTTGGATTAAAAAATGCTCCAAGTGAATTTCAGAAAATAATGGAAGACGTTTTCAGAGGATTAGATTGGTTAATCATTTAGATTGATGATTGACTTGTCTGTTCTAAAAATATTCAAGAACATCAAAAGCATCTTCAAATATTTTATGAGCATTGTTTTAAGTATGGATTAGCTCTGTTAAAAACCAAAATGGAGATTGGTTTAACAGAAGTAGATTTCTTAGATTTGCATATATCCAATGGCAACATCCAGTCGCAAGACCATGTTTTAAAAAACCTGCAGAAATTTCCAGAGCAAATCACAGACAAAAAACAGTTGCAACGTTTTCTTGGAAGCTTGAACTACATCAGACGGTTTTATAAAGGAGAAGCTCAGGATCTTGTTATTTTTCAACAACGATTGAAAAAGGCACCTATACCATGGAATGAAGCCATGACTAAAGCAGTGCAAACCATTAAGGATAAATTTCAGCTACTTCCTCCTCTCAAACTCCCAACTGACGAAGGTTTCTATATCTTAGAAACAGATGCATCAAATGTTGCATGGGGGAGTATTCTACTTGAAATAATCAACAATTATGAACATATTTGTGCCTATACATCCGTATCTTTCCATGGTGCAGAACTAAATTACCCTAGTAGCCATCAAGAAGTTCTGGCGGTTAAGAAAAGTATCTCTCATTTACGACAATATCTCGAACCAGTCAAATTCCTTGTCATAACAGATTTAAAGATTATGCCAGGCATGATAAAGCTAAAAAAAGAATTAGCTGATAATAATGCAAGAATCCTAAGATGGCCAGCATAGCTTGACAGCAACAATTTTGACATTGAACATAAAACCCAGATATCTAAATTTCCAAGCAGATCTTTTAACACGTGAAGCAGCAACCCTTTCAGCTTAAAAGGAAGCATATGTGGGCCTACTTTATTTCATGTTTTTTTTTCATAAAATTCGGTCCCCACATGTCGAAAGAATTTCTCGAAAGAGATAAGGGATGAGATAATACAAGTTTTCCACTTGTACCTGAATATTAGGTCAAACTGGCAATCATTAGTTTTGAGTCACCAAGTACCGACTGAGACGTTTTCAGAGGATTAGATTGGTTAATCATTTACACTGATGATTTAATTTTCTGTTCTAAAAATATTCAAGAACATCAAAAGCATCTTTAGATATTTTATGAGAATTGTTTTAAGCATGGATTAGCTCTGTCAAAAACCAAAATGGAGATTGGTTTAACAGAAGTAGATTTATTAGGTTTGCATAGATTGCCACAAATCTAAAACTCCAAGGAAATTCAAGCTCTGATAGCAAAGGGAACACAAGATTTTATAAACATAAAAAACTCATAGTTATATATATTTAAACTTTGAACAGACTCAATATAGACTCATAATTTTCGAGATATTGATACTTTATTCTTGCAAGGTATGACACCAAGAGGCAATCTAGCATATCTCTATGAAGAAGAAGAAGAGAGAAAGCTTTTTTTAGACTCAAAGAACTCGAGACTAATTAGCGTGAGAAATAATGAGGACACAACCTTAATTTTATAGTATTCTCAGCCAGTACTCGGTGACTCAAAACTAATGACTTCCAGTTTGACCTAATATTAGGGTATAAGTGGCAACTTCTATTATCTCATCCCTTATCTCTTTCGAGAAAGTCTTTCGACATGTGGGGACCAAATTTTATGACAAAAAAACATGAAAGAAATTAGGCCCACATATGCTTCTTTTTAAGCTGACAGGGTTGCCGCTTCACGTGTTCAAAGATCTACTAGGAAATTTAGATATCCGGGCTTATGTTCAATGTCAAATCGTAGCTATCAAGCCATGCTGCCCATATTAGGATTCTTGCACTATTATCAGCTAATTATTTGTTTAGCTTTATCATGCCTAGAATAATATTTAAATTTTTTATGACGAAGAATTTGACTAGTTTGAGATATAGTCGGAAATGAGAGATACTTTTATTAACCGCTAGAACTTCTTTGTGGCTACTTGGGTAATTTAGTTCTGCACCATGGAAAGATCCAGATGTATAGGCACAAATATGTTCATAATTGTTGATTATTTAAAGTAGAACACTCCCCCATGCAACGTTTGATGCATCTGTTTCTAAGATATAGAAACCTTCATCAGTTGGGAGTTTTAGAGTAGGAAGTAGCTAAAATTTCTCCTTAATGGTTTGCACTGCTTTAGTCATGGCTTCATTCCATGGTATAAGCGCATTTTTCAATCGTTGTTGCAAAATAACAAGATCCCAAGCTTTTCCTTTATAAAACCATCTGATGTAGTTCAAGCTTCCAAGAAAACGTTGCAACTGTGTTTTGTCTATGATTTTCTCTGGAAATTTCTACAGGTTTGTTAAAACATGGTCTTGCAACTGGATGTTTCCATTGGATATATGCAAACCTAAGAAATCTACTTCTGTTAAACCAATCTCCATTTTGGATTTTGACTAAGCTAATCCATGCTTAAAACAATGCTCATAAAATATCTGAAGATGCTTTTGATGTTCTTGAATATTTTTAGAATAGACAAGTAAATCATCAATGTAAATGATTAACCAATCTAATCCTCTAAAAACGTCTTCCATTCTTTTCTGAAATTCACTTGGAGCATTCTTTAATCCAAAGGGCATCACCTTCCACTGGTATTGTCCATGGGGGAAAACAAAGGTTGTTTTGTAACTATCTTCTTTTTTTAGACCAACTTGATAAAAACCAAATTTGAGGTCGAACTTACTGAAGATTGTACACTCTTTATTTTTTGTAGGAGAGCTACCTGGTTTGGAAGAGGATATGCAATCGTCTTGTTGTGGTAAAACACAACCCCCCCATTTTTGACTTGTTCACTTCAAATAACGGGGACCCTTTTTATAAATTTTTGGCTAAGCACCTTTTAGGATTTTATTTTAATGATTATCCTACGCTTTTGTTAATTTTTCATTTTCTTTGGATTCTTGTTTTGATTGAATCGATTTTTTATAAGCCTCCCATTGACGCTTGTTTCGCCTCATTTGGTCAACTGGTTTAAAAATGGTACTCCTTTGAAGTACCATCATTTTTCTAGTCTGGGTTAAAAAATGCTATTTTTTTTATTCTTTTTCGGAGTGGCTGTAGCTTAGAAAATTTCATAGCTAAACTAAACATCATTAAAATAAAACCAAAAAAAAAAAAAATTATTACATCATCGGATCCGTCGCAGATCGCAGATTGCAAATTTCAGATTCGTCGCAGATCGCAGATCGCAAATTTCAGATTCGTCGCAGATCGCAGATCGCAAATTTCAGATTCGTCGCAGATCGTAGAACACAAATTTCAGATTCGTCGTAGATCGCAGATCGCAGATCGCAAATTCGAATCCGTCGCAGATCGCAGATCGCAAATTTCGGATCCATCGCATATCGCAGATCGCAAATTTCAGATCCATCGCATATTGCAAGATCGCAATTTCGCAATTTTGGATCCATCGCATATCGCAATATCGCAATATCGCAATTTTGGAACCATCGCAATTTTTAGAACATGCACATTTAAAAAACCCTGATCCAAGGATCTTGCGATATGCGATGTGTTAAATTTTTTTTTTTAATATAAAGTTTTTTTTTTTTTTTTGTTTCATCCCTTATGCCTCCCGTATCTCCACCTCACTCACCCTCACGTCACCCTCACCTCACACTCCACTCACCATATCCCTCCATAATCTCACTTGGATGAATTAATGGGTTTAGATTGATTTCAATGGTTTGTTTTATGGGTTTTAGGTTTGGATTGATTCCAATGGTTTGTAAATTAATTTTTATATTTTTTATATTATAATAATGATATTATAATTATAATATTTATTATAATTTTAATATAATTTGAACTATAATATTAATCATATTTAAATTAACGTTTTCAAATTATTTGTATATTAATTTAATTTTGTAACTGAATTAATTGTTAGTTAGTTAATAATTGATTTAGAATTAATTATTAGATAATTAGAATCTAATTTAGGATTAAATTTCTAATTAAAAATTCTGATTTTTAGCCCAGCAAACAGAAATTCCAGATTTATGCCAGATTTGACTCATCAACTTTGGAAGCTCATAGATTGAGTTATACTTGACCAAATGAGGCTCAGGATGGCTCATTGGAAAGATAAAATCAAGGAGAACATTTCTGAGGAGGTTTCACTAACAGATTTGATCATTTATTGGGTCAAAAATCAGGAAGAAGATCAAGCTCCGAATTTCTAAAAATAAAATCAATTTTCTGAGTTTTGTTTTCTTCATTTTCATTTGCACAACCTCTTCTAAATTGCAGATTCATGCATCAATATATCCTTGGTTAATTAAGATCATTATGAGCATCAATAAGAAGCTTAATTTTATTTTTTATTTATTTAAATAGAATTTGATTGGATTTGTTTTAATGTTAGAAATAATATTTGGATTTTATTGTTGCATTTTAATTCATTTTAATTTCTTTTTGCAGGAAAAAACAATAGAAGGGATATTGAAGAAAAAGATTTTAATCAATGAGAAGACTCCAGCAATTAAAGATTGGAATTTTTGAGCAATTAAAGTTGGATTGGGCAGATTTTTCTTCAACAAACTCTCTTCTAAAAATACTTTTGGGAGGATTATAAATTGTAGATTGCAAAATGTAAAAAGGGCTGCTCTCCTCTGCAATTCCAGACTTCTAAAAGCATTTATGTAATAGGGATTTAGAATTGTAGATGGGGAGGAGAGAAAATTTCAGATCTGAACATTAATGAGGGTTTATTCTTTATATCTTGAATTATGCATGATGGGCAGAGTTTGCATTTCTGCAGCTTTAGTCTTGAAAGCAGAAATTCAAGTAATGTAAAGTACTGTTAGAGACCAGGATCAGAGAAGTAGATTCAATTAACTGGTATTTTTGGCATTTCTGTATCAAATACCAGTTTCATTTTTATTTTAATAAAATTGTTGTTTCATTTTATTCATGTTTTGGCATTTTTGTTGATATGGATAATTTGTCTCAAATTGTTATGTATCTCTGCTCTTATGAATTAAACTATGATTTCTGAGTAACCATTACTCAGAAATCTGTCTTATAACACTGATTTATTAAATAGTAATGTGTTGTGAATTTCTTCCACATGTTATCGTTTAATTATTAGTTTGGCTGATATGATAATCGATATCAATTTTTGTGAATTTCTTCCGGAGTTATTTCAGTCAAATGGTCTCAATAGAATGTGTTTTGGTACTCACAAATGTGAGCTAATTGAATTTCTTCGTTTGCTTAGCATTAATTTAAAACCAGACATATTTTAATTCTCATTATTTAATCATCTTGCTCTTAGTTGGGTTAGATTTTCATCTACCTGATTGAGATAGGATTTAGATTAGTTTCTTTTTTATTGCATTATAGAATAAATTTGCAATTAGATTAAATTTACATTCTTTTAAGTCCTCTTCTCAAAGAGGCAAAAACTTAGTTGTGGTTTGGCTGAACCCAAATCAGCTTAAGGGTCATTCTCTTGCCTGATCAGCAAGAAGAATTGATCTGATATCCATGTCTATTGGTATTTAACGATACATCGTAAACCAATAGCGATAGGGAAAAGGTAACTGGACCTAGTTAAACCAGTCGGAGCCACTATCATAAATGAAAAATGAACTGTATTAAGGTCCGGACCGGGTGGTTATCCCCCAATGTTGTAGCAGCGATTTTCGAGGCTTCAACATTTTTGGCGCTAGAAGGAGGGCCTGAAACTTGTTGTCTGTTGGAGTCTTTTCAATTTTAACATTTCATTTTTATTACGATGGCTCCTCTTAAACTTCCAATTTGGAGTTGTATCCATGGACGTGCATCTTCCAATACTCCTCCCGAAGTGGTAAGACTCTTGTCTCAAGTAAAGTTTAATGGTGAGAAAAATTCTTCTGCTTTTAATCATGTCCTTCAATTTATTCAAAATGTTTCAAATTATGATTTTCAAGGAATTGATGAAGGCATCTTATGCAAACTTTTTACTCTCACATTTGCGGCAAAAGCCAGAAACTGGTGTAGAACTCTTCCGGTTGCCTCAATTCACAGTTGGGATCAATTTGTTACAATTTTTGTTTGTAAATTTGACCGCTATGATTATGATCAGGTATGTGATGAAATTGAATATCTACGAAATGAAAATGAGTCTGTTAGAGATTTTAATATTCGATTTCATTTGAATTGTTTAAAATTTAATTTCAAAGATGAACCTATGAAAGAAGAATCACTAGATTGGTTTGAACATAATTATTCTCTTCCCCCTAGTGAAATTAGTTCAAGCTTTGTTTCATTCCCTTCCAATATAAATGAGAAATCCAATTTCGATGTCCAAATAAATTGTGATGAAGTGGTTTCAAAAAGCTTGGAAAATATTTCTAATCAAATGCAAGAAAACAACAACAGCAATTTTGGAGAAAGACCTGCATTGGAATCTGAAAGTTTCTCTGCATTAAATTCAGAAAATCAGATTGCAAATCAGCAAGTGCAAGCAACAATCAAAGTAAATAATAGCATGCAAACTGCTGTACAAATTTCTGAATTTTTCCATGGTGAACAAATGCCGAAATCAGGGCAGCAAAGTAGTCTTCTTCAAGAAAGCATGCGCACACAAAGTAATGATTTAGAATCTGAAATTTACAATGATCATAATGCACAAGAGTTCTCGAACCGAGACATTTTTAATTGCGTTATTTCAGATTCACATTTTTCCCTTTATCCTGATATTTTTTATGATGGTAAAATTTCCCCTCTAGGTGTTAATGATATTTCAGAAAATACAGAGGCTGATTTAAATGAATTACCATTAAATTTTTATCAAGATAGAGAAGAAATTAATGATCATTCTTTTGCCATTAATGAACATGAAATTCTTGTTCCTCCGTGTTTGGATATATTGGATAAGATTGAAGGGAATTCTAGAGAATCTTGTGAAGTCATTTATGATAATTACTCTGACATAGAAGATGTTGATTTCTATTTTTCTCAAGAAAATTCTCATGATAAAATTCAAATAACATCTGAGAATGAGGAACATTTCAATTTAGAAATTATTCCAACTAATCCTCATTCTAAAGCAGATAATCATCTTCATGATTTCACTATTCGAGAAAATATTCCAATTTATGATTCATATCATGATCAAGCTTTCATTCCTGTTCATAATCATAATTCCCTTTTTAATTCACAAGTTGGAATTCGAAATTACTCAAATTCCATAATTCTGGCCAATCTTTGTGAAAAAGAAATTATTTCAAAACAATCCCAATTGTGCTGTAACATTAGTTGTAACAATAGTGATTTCATTTTATTTTTGTTTCCTCACTTTTTTTGTATTAAATCAGATTTATTTTCAGAATTTATTTTTCAAAATTTTGATACATTATGCTGGCATATTGAGCACTTTATTATCAAACATTCAATTGATACATTGCCCTGTTGGAAAATTGAAGTTTTATATTATAATCAAAAGTATTAAAAGCTATTTCAATTTCAATTTCAATCAATGCTAATGTTTTATCAAAAGCTTCTATCTTCTCAAAGGCAATATCAACAAGAGAATGTATTTTTAGAAGTCTGCCAACAATCCAATTTAATTAATAATTTTCCATTTCATTTGAAAGATTTCCATCCATTTTTCATTAATTCATTTAAAAAATATTTGGAAATTTTTCCTTCATGGAAGATTGTCAGTAGCTTAACATTTACACATAACACTAACAGTTTCTTCCAGGCCTTTGAACCTGAAAGCTCATATCCACAATCTAGCCTTTCATCTCCTCTTTTGAACATTTCCCAATTTTTAATAGAAATCCATCCAAATTTCTATGATCCAATTGGTATTCAATTGGAAAGAAAATTTCATGAGAAGGAGATTTTAGATAAGCTTCTAACAATAGTTGTACATTTTGATTTCATGTTTAATTTTCTTAGTTCAATTAGATTTGTATTTTTATTACTAACATTTGAATTGTACATACATGCAGGGATTAAAATGAGAAAATGGTTACACTGGAAATATGACTATACCTAGTCATTTTTTCATGTATATGATTAGAATAGGAGTAGAGTTAATGTAGTTAATTTATTTTTAATAGTTCTGTAGATTAAAAATAAAACAAAGCAATCAGCCATTTTCATACATGTTCAGTGAAAACATTTTCTCCCAATCAAAAAATTTTAATTCTTGCTTTCCTTTTTAATTTTCTTACAGCAATACCTCTACTCTGTCTTTTTTGGATAATGTCTTGATTAAATTCAATTGAGGTTGCACTTGGAATTATCCCATGAAATGTATGACTATCTATGATAAGCTTAATTCTAACTCAATTATTATTAGTCAGTCTAACCTTTCGTGGTAATCATATGAAGTTCATATTATCTTCCTCGAAATTTGCTAAGCTGACCTTTAGATGTCCATTTTGCTATGTGCACACATTCAAATCTGTTTTGACATTTTCCCACAATTAGTGGCTTTAATCCCATTCGGACCTTTAATTTATTATGTGATGTTGTAATACGCATCATGTTTATTTACTAAAGGCATTATTGAACAGTCACTATAACAATACAGATTTTTCTCAAGTTTATTTGGAATGAGCAGAGGTAATAAATTGTTGTTGCAATTCAAAAAGGAAGCATAGTTTTATATTTATTTCTGGTAAATTTTATATTTCCTGAACATGAATAAACATATCTTATTTTAGGCTGATTTCTCACTCCGATTTAGAATAAATAATGAGATGATTTTGAACAAAGTCAGAATTTTGATAAATCGAAGGAAGAATTTGAAGATTCATGAGGTAAAATCTACAGACAATTTCCTTCCAGGTACGAATTCACATGTTCTTTCTCATCTATTATTAGTTTCTCTTTTCCTTACTTTATTTTTTTTATTTTTGTTTTGTTTTATTTGCAGGATTTCATTTGTTTTCAAAACTGGAAGTAAGCAGCAAACCCATTTCAAAATTGCAACAGGTTCAAGGAAATTTTATTTTGTGATTCATTAGAATTTGAGCAATTTTTTAATTATGCTTTCATTGATCATTTCAATTTGATTTTCATATTGTTGATACTTTAGTGAAAATATTCGCAATACTACCATCCCATTCGTCTTCGTCAATCATTTCATATGATATCACAACCATTTGTAGCGAAATGTTTCATCGAAAGTAGCTCTTAGCATTGTTGATAACAAATTGTTCATAAAAGATCTCCGATGTATTACCTCACTCATATGCGATATTGCATTTCGCATTTCGCATATCAGAGGTTTGCAGTTGAAGTATACTCCATTATCGTGAATTGCCTTTACCAATATTACGACAACCACATAAGTCCGGACCCGATATAAAATTCAAATCAAGTTTATAAAATATCGCGTCCATTCATTCGCAAATAATGGTAGGAGCATAACTTTAAAAGGGTCGATGTCTCAGATCTGATATGTTATTAAATTTTCATCATAAAGCTATCGGGTCCACTCTTCATCGCATATCGGCATCACAAGAATCATATTGTATTACATCGGGTGTTAAGTCCCTATATTAATAGTGTAGCCCCTTATTATGTTAGTGTAGCCCCCCTTATTGTTATTATTGTACCCCTGTAACCCCCATATTGTTATTATTGTGCCCTTACATTATTATTGTTAGGTCGGCCAGGATTACATTGTGGCCCCACTAGGATTATATTATGGCCCCATGGACTCCTATATATAGAAGGAGGTTTTGTTCATTTGTATCATCCAAGAATTGTTCATTCATGTAATGTATTGGAGGTTGCCCCCTTGAAGTGGCTCATTTATAAGGCGTGAATATCTCTTTTCTTCTCTCTTTGGAGCTGGTTACACAACATTTGGTATCAGAGCTTTGGGATTCTAGGGTTTCGCTGCTCCAAACAGGTCATCGTGGAATTTTCGCTATAACTTTTTTTCTACGAAGCTTCAGAAGCTGAAATTTCAAGGGTGCGAAGCTGAAATCTTGAGGAAGGTTGTCTAAAAATTTCAGATCTTGGTTCGTAATATTTGAGGAGATATCATCTGTGGAAGTTAGGTATTTTTTCGGGCTCATAAACAGGTCATCGTGGAATTTGCGCTATACATTTTTTTTTACGAAGGTTCAGAGTCTGAAATTCATATGGTGCGAAGCTGAAATCTTGAGGAAATTCGTCAAAAAATTTCAGAGCTAGTTCCTGCTCTTTTTGGAGGGCGCTTACGCGTTTACCTTTTACTGGGCTCCACATTTTTAATTCAAAAATTTGACTCATTGGGAAAAACAACACTCTCTGGACATGGTTAGTATAAGCCATTGTCCAATCCTGACAACGTTTGGACTATATTTTGAACAAGGATCACTGTGTTTCTAATAAAGTCATTTCAGTTCACTCGAACAGTCCAATTAGGTCAGCTGGAATTTGTGCTAAAGTTTGTCTTGGAGAATGCAATGAGATTGAACCTGTGACATTTTGAAAAACTTGAGATCCCCTAAGACTGAGTACACTGGGCCGCCGAAGATTTTCAATTTGAGACAATTTCGAACCAACGCCGAACCATAAAATATAGTAAGGTATGCTGCTATTTAGGATTACGTTATTATTTGAAGAATCAAGTTGAATTGATTCCAAGGGAATATTGAATAATTTTTGTCAGTAATGGGTTCTATTATGCCTCAAAAAAATAATTCCATACCCATTAAGCCCTCAGAAAGCTATACTATGACGCATGAGGAGGAAGAATTGCAATATGAGATATCAAAATTACGGTACCAAGTGCAACAAGTTTCAATCTTACGAAGAGCAATTGAAGATGAAATAGATGGTTTAAAAGAAGAAATGGAGGCTAAGTTGGATGGTTTGAAGGATCAAATAATGGAAAATATGGATGATAAATTAATGGAAGATCACATCGAGCATCAACAACAAGTTCTCCAACTCTCAAAGGATAACCCAACTTTGGTGCAGAATCTAATGAAACAACAGGAAGATCAACATGACATCGAAAGAAGTTATGAAGAAGTCATAGAAACAAGAACTCAACAAGTACAATCAATTTCAGAGTATCTCAGCAAGTGGAAGAACTTTCCTGTAGAAGATTTCACATGGGAGGATGAGAATTTTATACAGAAGCATCAAGAAATAATCAAGCGTTGAGGACAACACTTGTTTGAAGGAGAGGGGCATGTTAGTCCCTATATTAATAGTGTAGTCCCTTATTATGTTAGTGTATCCCCCCTTATTGTTATTATTGTACCCACAACTATATATTGTTATTATTGTGCCCTTACATTATTATTGTTAAGATTAGACGGGATTACATTGTGGCCCCAGGAGGATTTAGGATATATTATGGCCCCATGGACTCCTATATATAGAAGGAGGTTTTGTTCATTTGTATCATCCAAGAATTGTTCATTCATGTAATGTATTGGAGGTTGCCCCCTCGAAGTGGCTCATTTATAAGGCGTGAATATCTCTTTTCTTCTCTCTTTGGAGCTGGTTACACAACATCGGGTACCAAAACATTCACCAATCGCCGATTAGCATTGCCAATTAGAAATTGCCGATATCGCAATCGCTTCATCGCATTTTTAATTATGCTCACATCACAATTCAGAATCTGCGATGTGCGATGTGCAATAAGGGAAGCACAATGTCAATATTCCCCGATCCCCAATATAATATATCTTTAATGATGTGATCGCTTCATTTCATTGCACATCTTCTCATTACATGTTTTCATGTCGGCAATTTTCCATTTGCAATCTCTGATGTGGTAGTTTCCAATGCATGCCTCTGAGCCATTAACATTTAATCGATATATGGCATAGCAACAAAGGTGAAGTCTTGAAAATTAAACTCGAAGCATGGTGAAGAAACATGTGATGCGAATCATCCAATATGACGATGTGTTATTTTAAAAACGAGCTTGGGTAACCACTATGGTAAGAAAGCAAATAATGACCAATTTGCAGTATATTCAAATCATTTCGATTTCTCATATATTTCAGTTTTAAATATATAATTCCATAATTATATATGGAATTCAAGACATCTCTATTTTCATATTTAAATTTTATTATCATGGATGAGGTCTTGATTCCGAACAATTTATAAAATCATGGAGTTTATATGAAACTTATAATATTTTGAGAAACATTCGTTACTACAAATTCGCATTTTCATTTTTGATGCATTTCTTTGAGCACTAAGCATTCAATTTTTACATTTTACTGCTTGATTTAGTGTAAATAAAATAAATAATGATTTTGAGTTATAGGATTTTGGTTAGTTTGACTTCTTCATTTTTTTAATGTTAATTAAAATAAGAAGTCAGCTAGTTTGGAGAAATTGATACCTTTCAGGTAAGATCAAAAGCAATTATCCAATGGTAAGATTCATGTACCCACTTTCATTAATTTCCATTTCGTTACTTTAGTTTCAGTTTTATTTTTCTGATACATGAATCTGTTTTGCAGCTCTTCATAAAAGCTTCCAATTCTCCGCCAGATCATATTTTCGAAGTCCATACTCTTAATTTCAAGAAGCAACGATAATCCTCGTTGAAACAGCTACGCTAGGAAGTTTCTCAACCTTTAATCTGTTTTTTTTTTTTTTAAGCATTCCTTTTTATTAGAAAATGATTAAGATGATGCTTGGAAACAAAAAAGATTGATATCAGATAGAAAGTATTCATTGTGGTTGAATTTTATCATCACTTCTATCTAAAAAGCCTAAAACACTTACAACCCTGCAAGGTATGAATTTTCTAAATATCGACATAAGAAGGATTGATTACACGATTATTTTCTTTCTTCATATTATTGAGACATTAGTATAAACATTATTGTTTGAGTTTTTCTTGCGAAACTTGGATTTTCCTTTCCATTTTTAAATTTTCTTCATCTTTAATTCTTATTGATTTCTTTCTCATTTTAGCATAAGAATTCTTTTTCCTTTGGTTTTCAGTTTTGATTTTGGTGAATTTTCCATGATTTATATGGAAGGCCTTCTTATTACCTAACTATGGTTGGCATACACGGAGAAAAAATTATTAATAGTCATCTATTAACTTTTTCTTAAATCTCTTAGTAAAGTTTGATTTTCTTATTATAAAGGTAGACATACTTAAGGAAGAGATTACCGGTTTAGAAAAGTTGACAAAGTATCATAAAATCTGGAGAAATTTCTTTTTCATCAAAATTGTAATCATTTTGAGATTTCAATATTTTATTAAGATCTTTCAAAGTTCTATTATCAGTCAAGAAAAGTTATTTTTAACCAAGTAAAGACACTTTACAGCAAATCACCTTTTAACTCTAAAATTGTCATTCTTAACTCTTAAGGAGTCAATGATTCTCCCTATCCCAAAGAGTCTTATTTTTCTAGAGTATAATCCAGAGATATATTTAAACTTAAAAGATAAGAGGTCTCATCATGAGCCTGCTTACCATGATCATAGGGGAAAAATATGCTGACATTACCAACACTGCCAAACAAACCAGGGTAATGGCTTATGATTGCAAACAATTATAAGACAAGGGGTCTCATCACGAGCCAGCTTGTTCAGTCCAATTATAACCAGTGAATGGCATTGTCAACTATCTGGCTACCAAACCAGGACAATGACTTTTAAGATTTATAATATTTAAAAAAAATAATAATAATAATAATAATAATATAAATGGATTTATCTCTAGGTCAATAATTCTTAAAGAGATGGGATTCTGAATCATTGGTGATTAAAAGGTAACCCTGTCGAGACTATAGATGTTTGCTGGCAACAGTGGCTCTACCTGTGACAAATGAGTATATTTAAAAAAAAGCTAAGCTGTAAAGTGACCCATGCTTTATCTCTACAACTAATTAAGGACTGATATAGAGTTTTGAAATATTTTGATTTATGAGGAATTTTAAGAAAAATTATAGTTAGATGATTCTTTCTTTTATTCAGACTAATGAACCTAGTCAAGCATTTTAAGCATAATTCTCTTTTCTTTAATTATTTTTACTTGAATTTTAGGAAAATCTCATTCATATCAAACAGAGATAACTGGTTCTTCTCCCGTGTGTCGCCATTGTTGTGGTAAAACACAACCCCCCCAATTTTTGACTTGTTCACTTCAAATAATGGGGACCCTTTTATAAATTTTTGGTTAAGCACCTTTTAGGATTTTATTTTAATGATTATCCTACGCTTTTGTTAATTTTTCATTTTCTTTGGATTCTTGTTTTGATTGAATCGATTTTTTATAAGCCTCCCATTGACGCTTGTTTCGCCTCATTTGGTCAACTGGTTTAAAAAAGGTACTCCTTTGAAGTACCATCATTTTTCTAGTCTGGGTTAAAAAATGCTATTTTTTTTAATTCTTTTTCGGAGTGGTTGTAGCTTAGAAAATTTCATAGCTAAACTAAACATCATTAAAATAAAATAAATAAATAAATAAATAAATAAAAAATAAAATAAATAAATAAATAAATAAATAAATAAATTATTACATCTTCAGTTCCGTCGCAGATCGCAGATCGCAAATTTCAGATTCGTCGCAGATCGCAGATCGCAAATTTTAGATTCGTCGCAGATCGCAGAACGCAAATTTCAGATTCGTCGCAGATCGCAGATCACAAATTTCAGATTCATCGCAGATCGTAGATCGCAAATTCGAATCCGTCGCAGATCGCAGATCGCAAATTTCGGATCCATCGCATATCACAGATCGCAAATTTCGGATCCATCGCATATTGCAAGATCGCAATTTCGCAATTTTGGATCCATCGCATATCGCAACATCGCAATTTTGGATCCATTGCAATTTTTAGAACATGCACATTTAAAAAACCCTGATCCAAGGATCTTGCGATATGCGATGTGTTAAATTTTTTTTTTTAATATAAAGTTTGTTTTTTTTTTCTTTTTTTTGTTTCATCCCTTATGCCTCCCGTATCTCCACCTCACTCACCCTCACGTCACCCTCACCTCACACTCCACTCACCATATCCCTCCATAATCTCACGTGGATGAATTAATGGGTTTAGATTGATTTCAATGGTTTGTTTTATGGGTTTTAGGTTTGGATTGATTCCAATGGTTTGTAAATTAATTTTTATATTTTTTATATTATAATAATTATATTATAATTATAATTTTTATTATAATTTTAATATAATTTGAACTATAATATTAATCATATTTAAATTAACATTTTCAAATTATTTGTATATTAATTTAATTTTGTAACTGAATTAATTGTTAGTTAGTTAATAATTGATTTAGAATTAATTATTAGATAATTAGAATCTAATTTAGGATTAAATTTCTAATTAAAAATTCTGATTTTTAGCCCAGCAAACAGAATTTCCAGATTTATGCCAGATTTGACTCATCAACTTTGGAAACTCATAGATTAAGTTATACTTGACCAAATGAGGCCCAAGATGGCTCATTGGAAAGATAAAATCAAGGAGAACATTTCTGAGGAGGTTTCACTAACAGATTTGATGATTTATTGGGTCAAAAATCAGGCAGAAGATCAAGCTCCGAATTTCTAAAAATAAAATCAATTTTCTGAGTTTTGTTTTCTTCATTTTCATTTGCCCAGCCTCTTCTAATTGCAGATTCATGCATCAATATATCCTTGGTTAATTAATATCGTTATGAGTATCAATAAGAAGCTCAAATTTCCTTTTTATTTATTTAAATAGAATTTGATTGGATTTGTTTTAATGTTAGAAATAATATTTGGATTTTATTGTTGCATCTTAATTCATTTTAATTTCTTTTTGCAGGAAAAAACAATAGAAGGGGTATTGAGGAAAAAGATTTCAATCAATGAGAAGACTCCAACAATTAAAAGTTGAAATTTTTGAGCAATTAAAGTGGGATTGGACAGATTTTTCTTCAACAGACTCTCTTTTAAAAATACTTTTGGGAGGATTATAAATGGCAGATTACAAAATGTAAAAGGAGGTTGCTCTCCTCTGCAATTCCAGATTTCTAAAAGCATTTTTGTAATAGGGATTTAGAGTTGTAGATAGGGAGGAGAGAAAATTTCAGATCTGAACATTAATGAGGGTTTATTCTTTATATCTTGAATTATGCATGATGGGCAGAGTTTGCATTTCTGCAGCTCTAGTCTTGAAAGCAGAAATTCAAGTAATGTAAAGTACTGTTAGAGACCAGGATCATAGAAGCAGATTCAATTAACTGGTATTTTTGGCATTTCTGTATCAAATACCAGTTTCATTTTTATGTTAATAAGATTGTTGTTTCATTTTATTCATGTTTTGGCATTTCTGTTGATATGGATAATTTGTCTCAAATTGTTATGTATCTCTGCTCTTATGAATTAAACTCTGATTTCTGAGTAACCATTACTCAAAAATCTGTCTTATAACACTGATTTATTAAATAGTAATGTGTTGTGAATTTCTTTCACATGTTATCGTTTAATTATTAGTTTGGCTGATATGATAATCGATATCAATTTTTGTGAATTTCTTCCAGAGTGTTGTTGATTTATTATTTCAGTCAAATGGTCTCAATAGAATGTGTTTTGGTACTCACAAATGTGAGCTAATTGAATTTCTTCATTAGCTTAGCATTAATTTAAAACCAGACATATTTTAATTCACATTATTTAATCATCTTGCTCTTAGTTGGGTTAGATTTTCATCTACCTGATTGAGATAGGATTTAGATTAGTTTCTTTTTGCTTGCATTATAGAATAAGTTTGCAATTAGATTAAATTTACATTCTTTTAAGTCCTCTTCTCAAAGAGGCAAAATCTTAGTTGTGGTTTGGCTGAACCCAAATCAGCTTAAGGGTCATTCTCTTGCCTGATCAACAAGAAGAATTGATCTGATATCCCTGTCTATTGGTAGTTAACGATACATCGTAAACCAATAGCGATAGGGAAAAGGTAACTGGACCTAGTTAAACCAGTCGGAGCCACTATCATAAACGGAAAAGGAACTGTATTAAGGTCCGGACCGGGTGGTTATCCCCCAATGTTGTAGCAGCGATTTTCGAGGCTTCAACACGTCTTCAAAACTGCATTGAGAGGCTTGTAATTTATCACCATTCTTGGTCTGCTTCGCTTGATTTCATCGTTATTGTTGACATAGAATGCTCTGCATGCCCATTGGGATCGGGCTAGTTATATTAAACCCTTTTCTAAGAGATCTGAAATATCTTTCTAACAATATTCTACTTTTGTATGACTCATTAATGCTGTTGAAGACTTTTTCAGCTTAATCTTAATGTCATCAGCAAAAGGGAGATCAATAACATATTCTTCTCTTTTCCAATAAGAATTTGGAATGTTAGAGGAGCAATCATTTTTTATCTTTTCTGAGATATCTTTTAGATAATCATTATGATGGGATATGGCAAAATATATAATTCTTTGTTGTTTTTCTTTATATGCAAGCTTGACTGGAACGACTGTTTTCTTTCTTGGAACAATAAATTATTCACTGGTTTTCAAAGGAAGAAAAATAGTTTTGTTATCGATGGTCATTCTAAACATCCGTTTGGGATAGTCTATTTGGATTGGTGACCATCTGGTAAAAATTTCAGAACTAAGGATGAAATTAGCTAGAATCTCATCTAGTTCTAGGAATGTACATTGAACTGGGTGTTCCTAAATTTGTAAGGGAAAATCTAGGACTTGGTGTTCAATAGGGAAAAGTGATCTAGTAATGGTGGATCCACCTTCATTTGATTTATCCCAATAAAATGGAGTAATTGCTAAATGCCAAGCTAAATTAAGTTGAGAACCAGAGTCTAGTAAGCAATCCAATGAATAGGGTTTTAAATCAGGAGGACAAAATTGTAGATTTATATACAACTTAGGTTGACTCATCAAGGCTATGGATTTACCTGCATATGTAGATGAATAAAAGTCAGGCCCTTGATATTCTTTCTGGGCATATCCTGATTGCTATTCTTCCTGGAAGTGTTCAGCAATAGTTTTTTCGAGATCTTCACCTGATGAATATTCTACTTCTTTTTCCAATGATAAGAGAGATAGTTTTAAATAAGAGATCTCAGAGGTTAAAATTTGAATCTTATCTTTATTTTCTTTGATCTGAAGTTTGTAAGATTCACAGAGCTCCCTTTTAACCTTTTTTCTATTTGTATGCTTGAGAGGATGAGATGCATACAATTCTTCTGTATGCTAATCTCCTGAAACAACAAACTTTAATTCTTTATCTTTCTGCTTTTCTGTCATGTTGTTGGATGGCTTCCATGATGAATGAATTAAGGCTTGTATTGCCTTAAGCTCTTTCTGGAGAGATTTTCTTAACCCATTTTTTTATGGTTGGGTGTTGCAGAGTTATTCTTCTAAATCTTCAATATTAGGACCAGAAGAAAACATACATAATTTATAAGACTGTAAACTTACATTATCTTCTTCATAGTCATATGAATCTACAGATTGTTGATCTTATTTTGTTTATTGATCTGGATAATAAATTATTCCTTCATGTTCATCATGTAGATCACATAAGAGCAGATCCCAATGACCAGGCTCAAGCTGATCATCTAATAGGCTGGCATAGGCTAATAGCCTTCCTGTTGCAAACTTCTTTGCACAGGCATTGGCCCAGTGCCCTATCTAGTTGCAAATGAAACATCAGATTGTCGAAGCTGGTGAAGAACATTTTTTGAATAATGCCTTCTTTTTAGGATAGCCTTTATGCTTCTGCTAGCTTCCTTGTTGGAAAGTATGTCGTGCTTTCCATTTGTCTCTTGGTATCCAAGGTTTTTTCCTTCTTGGATGAACATCCTGAGCATTTTGAATGTTTGTCAAGACGGTTGAACTTTCCCACCCCCCAATCAAGCATGTCATCGATTGTATTGCAAACAGAGTTAGTAAACAATTTATTATAATCTTTGAATTCTTTCTGCATGCGTTTAGTGAGGCAGTGTTCTTGGATCACTTTCTTTATGTGATCTTATGCTTTTGCAAGGGTTAGGCCTTGGTAAGAGAGATTATGATCTCTGAAATATTGATTAACTGCCTATGGGAGAGAGCCAGGGAGACTCTGAATGTACCTTCACATGTATGCAGGATCTCCGTATGCATTACCACAGATTAAGCAGTGTTGCATTTGAAAAAATTATTTATTGAGATATTTTAGATTACTAAGCTAGTTAGAAAGAAACAAATCTCGATAATGAGTTGGATCATGGTCAAAAGTTTGTCCTACAAATTGTTCACGGACAACAATTAATAACTGAGTGATAAGATCCGCATGAGCAAGAATCTGCTCTCTTGCTTCAGTTGTAGCATAGTGCCACCAAGTATGGGATAAAAGATGAATAGTTTTTTCTAGATCTTCATTTGATGAATCTTCTACCTCTTTTTCCAATGATAAGAGAGATTTTTTTAAATAAGAGATCTCAGAGTTTAAAAGTCATTTATTGTCTTTCTTTTCTTTGATTTGAAGTTTCTAAGATTGCCTCCTAGTGTCATACCTTGCAGGAATAAAGTATCAGTATCTCAAAAATTTTGAGTCTGTATTGAGTCTGTTCAAAGTTTAAATCTGTATAACTGTGAGTTTTTTTATGTTTATAAAAGCTTGAGTTCCCTTTGGTATCAAATCCTGAATTCCCTTGGAGATTTAGATTTGTGGCAATCACTGATGTAGCGGACCCATACCAGTTTGGGTGCAGCTCATTTAGCCGATGAATAGGTGCCAAGAGAATTTATACCCAGTGACCATTAGGTGTGCAGAAATGGATACCATAATGTCTGAAATTTCAAAGGTTGAAATAGAAGCTTCAACTCCCATGAATTCCCTAGCAGTGTGTCGTAGCTCATATCGAGAAACTAGTACATTAGCATCTACAATCACTATCAATGAACAAAATGTTGATCCACATTGGAAAATACCCCCTATACTACCAAAACAAATCTATAATCTACCCCTATGGAAATATTATGCAAAATCCTAGATTTGACAGCATTCTGTCGATATTTATTTTACATCTCAAGATCATCCAGCTCAAATCCCTCTGTTGAAAAAATCTCAAATTGATTGGGCAAAAGACCAAGGATTTAAATATTTCCATCTTGGAGCCATCCGATTTGGTCTAAACCCATTGGTTCGACCTTTTCTCAATCTCAACATCATCTGTGTTTTTGTAGACACTCGCCATAACAAATTTGAAGATGCTATTATTGTAGAATTTGCGAGTCCATTACATGATGTTCCTGCCTTTGGTACAATTTATCCAAAGTATTCTGTCTCTTTGGATGATCCTTATATTTAACAACTTTTACAAGCATATATTAAACCTCAAGGGTTTGATATGTCAGTTAATTCCCCAATTCTACAATTAAAAACAATGACTATTGTCAGGTTCATGAATGACAGCCTACCTCCACTACAAGCCCAAGTTATAAATACATCACAGCTTATAAGTGAGGTAGAATCAACATCCAGTCCATCCGCAACCCCTATAACTTTTGAATGGACGGGAATTCAATATCCAACTAAATGGGAAGCCCAGTATGAAAAATATACAGTTGAATCCCAAAACCAAGCACTTATGAAAATTGCGAAAGAAAAACCAATTGCTTTCAGCCATATATCTCAGTCATTAAAGATGACTCCAGAAGTGAATACTGCAATTAAGAAACTTCCCAAGGAAGTGACAGGCTTCCACAATCCTAGTTCTTCAGGGCAAGAACTAGTTAGAGAACATCATGGTTAGCACCAACAGTGTTTTTCCTGCAACCAACTAATTGAAAAATTGGGTCCTAAAACTCAAAAGAAACCACATCATCTACTAATGTTTTCTCTACTTCCTAGAGAAGAATCAGATAAATCTATCAAGGTAGCCAACGGAGAAGAAAGCTATATTCCAGGAAGAAATTTTCCTTATATTCCTTTCAGGCAGTATGATGATGATGATGACCAGAAGAAAAGGGATTTCCTCCCTTATTCCACAGTGCCCTCTACACAATCTTCAGAGACTAATACTTCACAAATGAACTATGCAAATCTCGAGCTTGATCTTGAAGCTAAAATCATCAATGATTTACATAGAGATGTCCTCAAAGTTAAAGAATCCGTTTTTGAGGAGAAGAAAATTTGTGAAAAAATTCTAGCTCATTCTGAACTGCTAGAACACCAAGTGGCCGACCTTTCACATGCATGTGAAAAATTAGATAAAATAATGGTCACCATAGAAATAGTTTTATCCATACATACACCCATCTTGTAGAAACTCCATCTTGCAAGGAAACAAAAGCTAAATTATTCGGCTATTATGGATAAACCCCAGCCTTCGACATTATTTTCAGATAATCCCAAGTCTAAACTGAAAATAAATTTCAGTTTCAACCTGGTTAAAGCAGAACTTCCTTCATCGGATTTTGGTGTTAGCACAACACTAGCAGAAGAAGAGATGGAAGATGCCATCTCTACCACACAAAACTTCTTGCGATAGGTGCAAGAAAAGGGTCTTGCATTCGGTACAGTTTATCCAAAGTATTATGTCTCTTTGGATGATCCTTATATTTACCAAATTTTACAAGCATATATTAAACCTCAAGGGTTTGATATGTCTGTTAATTCCCTCATTCTACAATTAAAAACAATGACTATCGCCTTATATTCCTTTTAGACAGTATAATGATGATGGCCAGAAGAGAAGGAAATTTCTCCCTTATGCCACAGTCCCCTCTACACAATCTTCAGGGACTAATACTTCACAAATGAACTATGAAAATCTCTAGATTGATCTTGAAGCTAAAAATAATGAGGACGCAACCTTCATTTTATAGTATTCTCAGTCGGTACTCGGTGACTCAAAACTGATGACTGCCAGTTTGACCTAATATTCAGGTATAAGTGGACAACTTGTATTATCTCATCTCTTATCTCTTTTGAGAAAGTCTTTCAACATGCGGGGACCGAATTTTATGACAACAAAACATGAAAGAAAGTAGGCCCACATATGCTTCCTTTTAAGCTGACAGGGCTGTTGCTTCACGTGTTAAAAGATCTGTTAGGCAATTTAGATATCTGGGCTTATGTTCAATGTCAAAATCGTAGTTGTCAAGCCATGCTGCCCATATTTTGATTCTTGCATTATTATCAGCTAATTATTTGTTTAGATTTATCATGCCTGGAATAATATTTAAATATGTTCTGACGAGGAATTTGACTGGTTTGAGATATAGTCAGAAATGAGAGATACTTTTCTTAACCGCCAGAACTTCTTTGTGGCTACTTGGGTAATTTAGTTCTACACCATGGAAATATCTGGATGTATAGGCACAGATATGTTCATAATAATTGATTATTTCAAGAAGAACACTCCCCCATGCAACGTTTGATGCATATGTTTCTAAGATATAGAAACCTTCGTCAGTTGGGAGTTTGAGAGGAGGAAGTAGCTGAAATTTCTCCTTAATGGTTTGCATTGGTTTAGTCAGGCTTCATTCCATGGTATAGGTGCATTTTTCAATCGTTGTTGCAAAATAACAAGATCCCGAGCTTGTCCTTTATAAAACCATCTGATGTAGTTCAAGCTTCCAAGAAAACGTTGCAATTGTGTTCTGTCTATGATTTGCTCTCGAAATTTCTGCAGGTTTGTTAAAACATGGTCTTAAAACTGGATGTTGCCATTGGATATATGCAAGCTTGATTGGAACAAATGTTTTCTTTCTTGGAAAAATAAAGTCTTCACTGGTTTTCAAAGGAATGAAAATAGGTTTGTTATCGATGGTGATTCCAAACATCCATTTGGGATAGTCTATTTGGATTAGTTACCATCTGGTAAAAAATTCAGAACTGAGGATGACATTAGCTGGAATCTCATCTAGTTCTAGGAATGTACATTGAATTGGGTGTTCCTGAATTTGTAAGGGAAAATCTAGGACTTGGTGTTCAATAGGGAAAAGTGATCTAGTAATGGTGGATCCACCTTCATTTGATTTATCCCAATAAAATGGAGGAATTGCTAAATTCATAGCTAAATTAAGCTGAGCACTAGATTTTAGTAAGCAATCCAAAGAATAGGGTTTTAAATTAGGAGGACAAAATTGTAGAGTTATATACAACTTAGGTTGATTCATCAAGGCTATGGATTTACCTGGATATGTAGATGAATCAAAGTCAGGCCCTTGATATTATTTCTGGGCATATCCCGATTGTTGTTCTTCCTGGAAGTGTTCAGCAATAGTGTTTTCAAGATATTCATTTGATGAATCTTCTACTTCTTTTTCCAATGATAAGAGAGATTGTTTTAAAGAAGAGATCTCAGAGGTTAAAATTCGAATCTTGTCTTTATTTTCTTTGATCTGAAGTTTGTAATATTCACAGAGCTCCTTTTTAACCTTTTGTCTAACGGTATGCTTGAGAGGATGATATGCATACAATTCTTGTGGATGCTAATCTCCTAAAACAACAAAATTTAATTCTTTAGCTTTCTGTTTTTCTGTCATGCTACTGGATGGCTGCCATGATGAAAAAATTAAGGTTTGTCTTGCCTTAATCTCATTAATCTCTTTCTGGAGAGATTCTCTTAACCCAATTCTGTAGGGTTGGGTGTTGTAGAGTTGTTCTTCTAAATATGAAATATTAGGACTAGAAGAAGACATACAGAATTGATAAGACTATAAAATTACATTATCTTCTTCATAGTCATTTGAATCTACATATTTTTTATCTTCTTCTGTATATTGATCTAGACAATAAATTATTCCTTCAGGTTCATCATGTAGATCACAGAAGAGCAGATCCCAATGACCAGGCTCAAGCTGATCATCTAACAGGCTGACATAGGCTGACAACCTTCCTGTTTCAAGCTTATTTGGGCAGGCATTGGCCCAGTGTACTATCTGGTTACAAATGAAACATCGAAATGTCAAAGCTGGTGAAGAACGTTTGTTGAAGAATGCTTTCTTTTTAGGATAGCCTTTCTGCTTCTGTTGGCTTCCTTATTGGAAAGTCTGTTGTGCTTTCCATCTGTCTCTTGGTATCCAAGGTTTTTTATTCTTGGATGAACATCCTGAGCATTTTGAATGTTTGTAAGGAATTTTTAACTTTCCCACCCCCCAATCGAGCATTTCAACGATTGTATTGCAAATAGAGTTAGTAAGAAATTTATTATAGTCTTTGAATTCTTTTTGCATGCGTTTAGAGAGGTAGTGTTCCTGGATAACGTTATTTATGTGATCTTGTGCTTCTGCGAGGGTTAGGCCTTGGTAAGAGAGATTATGATCTCTTTAATATTGATTAACTGCCTGTGGGAGAGAGCCAAGGAGAATCTGAATGTACCTTCACATGTATGTTGGATATCTGTATGCATTACCACAGATTAACCAGTCCTACATTTGAAAAAAATATTTATCGAGATCTTTCAGATTACCAAGCTGGTTAGAAAGAATCAAATCTCGATAATGAGCTGGATCATTATCAATAGATTTCCATACAAACTGAACATGAACATCAGTTAATAACTGAGTGATAGGATCCGCATGAGCAAGAATCTCCTCTCTTGCTTCAGTTGTAGCATAATTCCACCAAGTATGGGATAAACCTCCAAAGCCATTGACAATTTGCTGAGTAATCTCCCTTCTAGACCTGGTAGGATCGTAAAAGAGTTGTTTGGTTTCCCAACTTCCTAACAGAGTGATTACATTTTATAATTCAACCTTAGGCTGACAATTAGGAAAGAAAAATGGTTCTACAGGTAGAGATTGTATAGCTCTGTTCATGGCAGACAAACCTGTGTTAACTGTAGACAATGGGATGTTACTTTGTGAGGTACCTGCTACTGGTAATCCTTCTGGATGACTCATAGGTGAGTCTGGCTCAATCTTGGGAAATACCAAGAACTGTTTGTATTGATCCTGGCTGAATGTAGGACCCTTTTCTTGCACCTGTCGCAAGAATTTTTGTGTGGTAGAGATGACATCTTCCATCTCTTCTTCGGCTAGTGCTATGCTAACACCAAAATCCCATGAAGGAAGTTTTGCTTTAATCAGGCTGAAACTAAAATTTCTTTTCAGTCTAGACTTGGGATTATCTGAAAATAATGCCAAAGGCTGGGCTTTATTCATAATAGCTGAATAATTTGGCTTTTGTTTCCTTGCAGGATGGAGTTTCTACAAGATGGGTGTATGTATGGATAAAATTGTTTCTATGACGACCATTATTTTATCTAATTTTTCACATGCCTATGAATGGTTGGCCACTTGGTGTTCTAGCAGTTTAGAATGAGCTAGAATTTATTCAAAAATTTTCTTCTCCTCAAAAATGGCTTCTTTAACTTTGAGGACATCTCTATGTAAATCATCAATGTTTTTAGCTTCAAGATCAAGCTGGAGATTTTCATAGTTAATTTGTGAAGTATTAGTCCCTGAAGATTGTGCAGAGGGGAATGTGGCATAAGGGAGGAATTCCCTTTTCTTCTCGCCATCATCATCATACTATTTGAAAGGAATATAAGGCAAATATCATTCTGGAATATATCTTTCTTCTCCGTTGGCTACCTTGACAGATTTATCTAATTCTTCTTTAGGAAGTAGAGAAAACATTAGTAGATGACGTGGTTTCTTTTGGGTTTCAGGACCCAAATTTTCAATCAGCTGGTTGAAGGCAAAAAATTGTTGGTGCTGACCACGATGTTCTCTGCCTATTTCTTTCTCTGAAGAACTAGGATTGTGGAAGCTTGTCACTTCCTTGGGCAGTTTCTTAACCGCAGTATTCACTTCTGTAGTCATCTTGAATGACTGGGATATATGGTTGAAAGAGAATGATTTTTCTTTCTCAATTTTCACAAGTGCTTGGTTTTGGGATTCAGCTGTATATTTTTCATACTGGGCTTCCAACTAAATGGGAAGCCCAGTATGAAAAATATACAGCTGAATCCCAAAACAAAGCACTTCTGAAAATTGTGAAAGAAAAACCAATTGCTTTCATCCATATATCCCAGTCATTCAAGATGACTCCAGAAGTGAATACTGCAGTTAAGAAACTTCCCAAGGAAGTGACAGGCTTCCATAATCCTAGTTCTTCAGGGCAAGAACTAGTCAAATAACATCATGGTCAGCAAAAGTAGTGTTTTTCCTGCAACCAGCTAAACATAGAGATGTCCTCAAAGTTAAAGAAGCCATTTTTTAGGAGAAGAACATTTTTGAAAAAATTATAGCTGATTCTGAACTCCTAGAACACTAAGTGGCCAACCTTTCATAGGCATGTGAAAAATTAGATAAAATAATGGTCGCCATAGAAACAATTTTATCCATACATACACCCATCTTGCAGAAACTCCATCCTGCAAGGAAAAAAAAGCCAAATTATTCGGATATTATGGATAAACCCCAGCCTTCACCATTATTTTCAGATAACCCCAAGTCTAAACTGAAAATAACTTTCATTTTTAGCTTGGTTAAAGCAGAACTCCCTTCATGGGATTTTTGTGTTAACACAACACTAGCCGAAGAAGACATGGAAGATGCCATCTATACCACACAAAACTTCTTGCGACAGGGGCAAGAAAAGGGTCCTGCATTCAACCAGGACCAATACAAATAGTTCTTGTTATTTCCAAAGACTGAGCCATACTCACCTATGAGTCATCAAGAAGGATTACCAGTAGCAGGTACCTCACAAAGTAACATTCCATTGTCTGCACTTAATACAGGTTTGTCTACCATGAACAGAACTATAAAATATTTACCTGCAGAACCAATGTTCTTTCCTAATTAACAGACTAAGATTGAATTAGAAAATGAAATCACTTTGTTAGGCAATTGAGCAACCAAACAACTCTCTGAAATTACTCAGCAAATTACCAGGTCCCTAAGGGAAATTACTCAGCAAATTGTCAATGGCTTTTGAGGTTTAGCCCATACTTGGTGGCATTATGCTACCACTGAAGCAAATGAGCAGATTATTGCTCATGCGGATCCTATCACTCAGTTATTAATTGTTGTTCATGTTCAGTTTGTATGAAAATCTGTTGATAATGATCCATATCATTATCGAGATTTGTTTCTTTCTAACCAACTTGGTAATCTGAAAGATATCGATAAATATTTTTGTCAAATGCAAGACTGGTTAATCTGTGGTAATGCATATGGAGATCCTGCATACATGTGAAGGTACATACAGAGTCTCCCTGGCTCTCTCCCACAGGCAGTTAATCATTATTACAGAGATCATAATCTCTCTTACCAAGGCCTAACCCTCGCAGAAGCACAATATCACATAAATAAAGTTATCCAAGAACACTGCCTCGTGAAACGCATGCAGAAATAATTCAAATATTATAATAAATTGTTTACTAATTCTGTTTTCAATATAATCAGTGACATTCTCGATTGAGGGATGGGAAAGTTCAATCGTCCTAACAAAAATTCAAAATGCTCAGGATGTTCATCCAAAAAGAAAAAACCTTGGATACCTAGAGACAAATGGAAAGCACAACAGACTTTCCAACAAGGAAGCCAACAGAAGTAGAAATGCTATCCTCAAAAGAAGGCATTCTTCAAGAAATGTTCTTCACCAGCTTCGAAAGTCTGATGTTTCATTTGCAACCATATAGGACACTAGGCCAATGATTGCCCAAATAAGCTTGCAACAGGAAGGTTGTCAGCCTATGCCAGCCTGTTAGATGATCATCTTGAGCCCGGTCATTGAGATCTGCTCTTCTGTGATCTACATGATGAACCTGAAGGAATAAATTGTTATCTAGATCAATACAAAGAATAAGATCAACGATCTGTAAATTCAGATGACTATGAAGAAGATAAAGTAAGTTTACAGTCTTATCAATTATGTATGTTTTCTTCTGGTCCTAATATTGTAGATTTAGAAGAACAACTCTGCAACACCCAACCCTACAGAATTGGGTTAAGATAATCTCTCCAGAAAGAGATTAATGAGCTTAAAGCAAGACGAGCCTTAATTCGTTCATCATGGAAGCCATCCAGTAGCATGACAGAAAAGTAGAAAGATAAGGAATTAAATTTTGTTGTTTCAGGAGATTGGCATCCAGAAGAATTGTATGCATCTCATCCTCTCAAGCATACAGTTAGAAAAAAGGTTAAAAGGGAGCTCTATGAATCTTAAAAACTTCATATAAAAGGAAATAAAGATAATATTCAACTTTTAACCTCTGAGATCTATTCTTTAAAACAATCTCTCTTATCATTGGAAAAAGAAGTAGAAGATTTTTCAGATGAAGATCTCGAAAAAACTATTGCTGAACACTTCCACGAAGAACAACAATCGGGATATGCCCAGAAAGAATATCAAGGTCCATACTTTGTTTCATCTACATATCTAGGTAAATCTATAGCCTTGATGGGGCAACCTAAGTTGTATATAACTCTACAGTTTTGTCCTCCTGGTTTAAAACCCTATTCTTTGGATTGCTTACTAGACACTGGTGCTCAGCGTAGTTTTGCTAGGAATTTAGCAATTCCTCCATTTTATTGGGATAAATCAAATGAAGGTGGATCCACCATTATTGGATCACTTTTCCCTATGAACACCAAGTCCTAGATTTTCCCTTACAAATTCAGGAACACCTAGTTCAATGTACATTCCTCTAACTGGATGAGATTCCAGCTAATGTCATCCTCAGTTCTGAATTTTTTACCAGATGGTCACCAATCCAAATAGACTATCCCAAATGGATGTTTAGAATGACCATCGATAACAAAACTGTTTCCTTCCTTTCAAAACCAGTGAAGAATTTATTGTTCCAAGAAATAAAACAGTCGTTCCAGTCAAGCTTGCTGATAAATCAAAACAACAAAGAATTATATCTTTCGCCATAGCTCATCATAATTATTATCTAAAAGATATCTCAGAAAAGATAAAAAATGATTGTTCCTCTGACATTCCAAATGCTTAATGGAAAAGAGAATAATATGTTATTGATCTCCCTTTTGCAGATGACATTAAGCTTAAGCCACAAAGGCTCCAACAACTTTGATGAGTCCTACAAAAGTAGAATACTGCTAGAAAGAGATTGCAGATCTCTTAGAAAAGGGTTTAATAGAACCAACCCGATCCCGGTGGGCATGCAGAACATTCTACGTTAATAATCACAACGAAATCAAGTGAGGCAGACCAAGAATTGTGGTAAATTACAAGCCTCTCAATGCAGTTTTTAAGAAGATAGCATATCCTTTTCCAAACCAGGCAGCCCTCCTACAAAAAATGAAAGGGTGTACAATCTCAAATCTGGTTTTTATCAAGTTGGTCTGCAAAAAGAAGATAGGTACAAAAAAACCTATGTTGTCCCCCATGGACAATACTAGTGGAAGGTAATTGCCTTTGGATTAAAATAATGCTCCAAGTGAATTTTAGAAAATAATGGAAGACGTTTTCAGAGGATTAGATTGGTTAATCATTTACATTGATGATTTACTTGTCTATTCTAAAAATAGTCAAGAACATCAAAAGCATCTTCAAATAGTTTATGAGCATTGTTTTAAGCATGTATTAGCTCTGTCAAAAAACAAAATGGAGATTGATTTAATAGAATTATATTTCTTAGGTTTGCATATATCCAATTGAAACATCCAGTTGCAAGACCATGTTTTAACAAACTTGCAGAAATTTCCAGAGAAAATCACAGACAAAACACAGTTGCAACATTTTCTTGGAAGCTTGAACTACATTAGATGGGTTTATAAAATACAAGCTCAGGGATCTTGTTATTTTGCAACAATTATTGAAAAAGGCACCTATACCATGGAATGAACCATGACTAAAGAAGTGCAAACCATTAAGGAGAAATTTCAGCTACTTCCTCAGACAGAACACAGTTGCAACGTTTTCTTGGAAGCTTGAACTACATCAGACGGTTTTATAAAGGACAAGCTCAGGATCTTGTTATTTTGCAACAACGATTAAAAAAGGCACCTATACCATGGAATGAAGCCATGACTAAAGAAGTGCAAACTATTAAGGAGAAAGTTCAACTACTTCCTCCTCTCAAACTCCCAACTGACGAAGGTTTCTATATCTTAGAAACATATGCATCAAATGTTGCATGGGGGAGTGTTCTACTTGAATAATCAACAATTATGAAAATATATGTGCCTATACATCCAGATATTTCCATGGTGCAAAACTAAATTACCCAAGTAACCACAAAGAAGTTCTGGCGGCTAAGAAAATTATCTCTCATTTACGACTATATCTCAAACTAGTCAAATTCCTCGTCAGAAAAGATTTAAAGATTATTCCAGGCATGATAAAGCTAAACAAAGAATTAGTTGATAATAATGCAAGAATCCTAAGATGGCCAGCATGGCTTGACAGCTACAAATTTGACATTGAACATAAGCCCGAATATCTAAATTGCCTAATAGATCTTTTAACACATGAAGCAGCAGCCCTGTTAGCTTAAAAGGAAGCATATGTGAGCCTGATTTCTTTCATGTTTTTTTGTCATAAAATTTGGTCCCCACATGTCGAAAGACTTTCTCGAAAGATATAAGGGATGAGATAATATAATTTGTCCACTTATACCCGAATATTAGGTCAAACTGGCAGTCATCAGTTTTGAGTCACCGAGTACCAGCTGAGAATACTATAAAATGAAGGTTGCGTCCTCATTATTTCTCACGCTAATTAGTATCGAGTTCTCTGAGTCTAAAAAAAGCTTTCTCTCTTCTTCTTCTTCATAGAGATATGCTAGATTGCCTCCTATTGTCATACCTTGCAGGAATAAAGTATTAGTATCTCGAAAATTCTGAGTCTGTATTGAGTCTGTTCAAAGTTTAAATCTATATAACTGTGAGTTTTTTATGTTTTATAAAAGCTTGAGTTCCCTTTGGTCAGTTATGCAACAGGGAGTCAGTTGGCGTACTCCTAGAGATACATTAGGGATGTTATAATTTCTCATGCATATTTTCAGGTGTCCGGTGGTTAGTTACGCATTGCTTTGTGTGTTCCAAGGGAGGTGAGGTTCCTCTCACTACTACTAACGATCATTGCACACTATACTAGTGACGGGTAGCACATTAGTTGCCCACTTTATTTTATGTTGATTCTTTATTCTATACGACACGACTTGTGAGATGGTCTGCCATTTTTTGCGGAAGTTTTGTATAGCATTATATATATGTCATTCTCATGCATGTGGGAGGTTGACCTTCCCTTTTTCTTCAGAGTTATTTTTTTTATTTTTTGAGAGGTTTCTGGAGACGAGGCCTACTTTTGTTCGACAGCCTCGTAGGCTGATGTTGCATGTATAGATGAAAATGTGGGGCTAGATGATGCCCAAGAGGGGTTTCTCCAACTATCCTGTCAGGATATCTAGTGATGCACTAGAGTTGCTAGCCAGTGCTAATGATAACTCGTTCGTGATGGTATCATGTCTGTACGTGGGTTTGGATTGGCGAGGGTGTACCAACATCCTCTTCACACAGGATGAGCCACCAGATGCTAGAGGTAATATTAGTGTTTTCTGTAAATTAATATAGTTTCATTTTATTGTCTTAATTAATTAATTAGAAAAGCATTTATTCTAAAACGTTCTTTAACTTGTTTTATTAAATTGTTTAATGAAATTTTCTAATTATTTTTTTATACTATATATTTTGTAGATATTGGCACATTCGTTGGGGACATTATTCCACCCCCACCGGATGTTTAGACTGTAGATCATGTCGAGGAGATGGTGGAGGTGGCGGATCAGGGTGACAGATTTGATCCTCGTGTGTGGATACCTGTGGGGATGTCGTGTAGGGCGGAAATTCAATTTAGGATGGATTTGGGCAACCGACTGTGTCGACTCCTGGTTGATGAGGGAGTCTGCCCTGTTACAATCAGAGAGATGCAGGCTAATTGTAGGCTCAGAGAGCTCTATAGAGACATGCCCCACAATATGATGACCCTTAGGCGTCATATCGTTGGAGCTTGCAAACTACTGGCAGCTAGGAGGGATAGGCATTGTGGAGATGTGCGATAGAGCATCTCATCTGATGATCATGACCATGAGGGGAGTGATCATCATTCTAGTACTCCACCTCCTCCTCCTTCACCTCGCACCAGAGATGAGCAGCCATCACCGAGTCCTGATCAGAAAGCATCTTCTAAGCAGTGTGCACCATCTCAGCAGGCACCTAGTCTTGAGCAGACACGACCATCGACTAAGTAGGCACTTGATTATGAGTAGGCAAGTCCATCTGAGAAGGCACCATCCACTGAGTAGGCTGCACTATTGATGACTCATCAACAGGAACCTCCTGAGCAGACTGCACCATCTGATTAGCAGGCACCTCCGGAGCAGGCACGTCATCCATCTGAGCATGAGGCTACACCATTGACTGAGCAGGCATCAACTAGTACTAGTTATAGTATTGATGTAGTACCACCAGATATTTGACATTTATATGCAGTTATATTATAGTTGTATATATTTGACATTATCTATATATATATATATATATATATATATATATATATATATATATATATATATATATATATATATATGCGTGTGTGTGTGTGTGTGTGTATTTTATGTTCATGTTGATGTACTTAATTTACATGTTGGTGTTCATCATGATTTGTATGTTGTTAGGTCATGTTAGATATGTTCATTTAATGTGCTTGTAGATAGATGTGTATGTGATCACAGTTATTTGACATGAGATGTATATTTGATGTTTTTGTTGTGATGATGTTATACAATGCTTGTGTTTTGTTAGATGATCACGATCACGATGATTAGATGATGTTAGCGAATTTCAATGTTTATTTTAGAATATGATGTTTGTACGATGGTTATCATGATCGTGATGTTTATTTTTAACATTAAATCATGATATTTATTAAATATTATGTATTGGTAATTGTAATTGTAATTGTATGTATCGTGATTCTAATTGTATGTAAAATTGTAAAATTGTAATTGTATTGTGAAATTGCAAAATTGTAATTGTAATTATAATTGTATGTATTGTCATGATTCAATTTTATGAAAATTGTAAAATTTGTAAATTTGTAAACTTGTAAAATTGTAATTGTAATTGTATGGATAATTGTAATTGTATGTAAAATTGTAAAATTGTAATTGTAATTGTTTTTAAAATATTTGTAAAATTGTAATTGTAATTGTAATTTTGATTGTAATTGTAATTGTAATTGTATGTAAAATGTTTGTAAAATTGTAATTGTATTGTGAAATTGCAAAATTGTGATTATAATTGTATGTATTGTCATGATTCAATTTTATTAAAATTGCAAAATTGTTAATTAAGTAAAATGTATACCGTACATATTGTTAAATTACCATAGTTGTAAAATTCTAAATTTGTAAATTTGTAGGAATATAAATAATTGTAAAATAATAAATCTAGAATAATATGAATTTTTGTAACATAATAAAGTTTAGAAAATAATGAAAATAAATTCATATTTAGAATTATCATTATTTTATTATTATCTTACATACCAAAAATAACAGTGTACATTAATACATTTTTTTAAAATTTTGAAGATATCATTCACACACATTTAAAGCAATCAAGTAGTTGTATTATTTTAGGAATTGACATTAAAAAAGAACTTGATACAGTGCATTTTTTTCGAGATTAACATAATTGCAAATTATCAAGTGAGATGATTTTAACATTAACACAATGCAAACCAATTAATTCAAAATGCATATTATAATGTTTCGAAAAAAAAGAGTCTTAATTATAAGGTTAAGTCCTCTTCTTTATAAAAACCCATCTTAAATAGTATAAATGATGAATTAACACATGTACCATATCACTCTCTGTTCTCATGATCACCCTGATTATCTTCCAGCCCGCTTGGAATTATAACACTATTGTTCTCAAAAATATATTTTGATCTAGGGTCATGTCTCAATACGAACCACCAATCCCTATCCAACACATCTGGGTAAAAAAACACCTGGTTGCAGTGTTTTGGGAAAACATAAGGCTCCTTAGCTTCATCCAACATATTTCTAGAGTTGATACATATCGGCATACTATCACGATATTCCTTTACATTATTCCTATCAAATGTTTCCCACCACTTGCACCTAAAAATAACACATTGGAAAGAAGATAATTCCACTTCAATGATCTCTTGTATCTTTCCGACGTAATCTAACGTCTCTCGTACTAGTTTTTTTTATCACGGTGGCTAGCTTGACTAGATTGATCAAACTTGACTTCCACTCCATAGTCCTGTGTCATGTGTCCATCATCTGCATTTTCTATGCAAAAATGGTGTCCATATGCCCACATATATGGGAACAAATGCACCTATAAAAAAGTTAAAAAATCATAGTGTCATGTGTCTAATAACCCAACTGTTAAAATATGAAATATAGATGTTACATTTCAAAGGTGCATTATTAATTTTAAAATGTACATAAATAGATTATTACCGAGTTGTTGCACCCAATCCCTACATTTAGCGCATCCTCTTCAGCATGCAGGCCATGTATCCTCTATATGCTTCATGGCTATTGAATTTGTTGGATTCGCATAACTCCCAACCCACTTCTCTGTGAGGCATGTCATCCCTACAACATAGATAATTATTTGCAATGAAAGAGCCTTTGAATCCTTAGGATTATAGGCATGTGCCTCAATATCTTAAAAGGAGGACCATGTGATTTACCCTTCTTTTTTTATTTATCATACTTGTCATGCCCACATTTCGAACATATCTATGTGTCTTCATATTCTCCTCTATATAGAATACAATCATTTGGACATGCATGATACGATATGTACTCAACACCCAACATTTTCAACAATTTCTTTACCTCTCCGCAGGTATCGAGCAAGACATTATCACTCAGAAGAACATTTTATTTGAATAACCTGTAGTTGGTCATGGAAAATATTAAATGTACATTAATGCCAATAATTATTAACATTAATTAAATTTATCATTTGTAATGTTGATTGTGTGATTATATTTCTCAAAATATAAGGGACTTGATGGTCAATTACCTCAAAATTTCCGAGAAACATGCATTCGACAAGCCAAAATTTTCTTTCAAGTTGTATAGTAACATCATTGTCCCAAACTGGGTAGACTTTGACTGACTGCTAGGTCCAAAGAGAGGGGTGGTGGAAGCAAATTTAAGGCTTTCGAAAAAGGTGCCATCGATATGAGCATCATCCCCTAGTTGATCATCATTTTGGAATGCATCTAACAACATTGTCTCCATGGCAGTCGTATCCCTTAAGTAATCATCCATACCAACCTCTATTTGATTACCTCCATTGCCAGCTTGTGAAGAACTACTATTGTTGTAGTCATTCCTAATTGGTGAATCTAGACGTAGTGGGAATTGAATAGGTGGTTGATTCAACCAGTCTTTGTATTGTTCCTCTCCAATTTTTCCTCTTAATTAAAACTTCTCTCAATTTGACATTGTCATGGGGTGAAACAAAAGATGGTAGGTAGGTCAGTCATCATCACTACAATCCTAATAATTTCAAAAAAAATATTTGAACATGATTAGTACAAAATTGATGATATTGATTAGCAAGCACATCAATGCATGATTAATTGGTTTGACGTTGAAATAATTACATGATACCAAACAATTATTATTACCATCATTGTCTCGGGATTATGGCTAGAATATGGCATGTTACAATTGGTAGGGTGAAGCAGTTGTCCATTTTCATCTACCAATCGTGCCTTGCGGTATGCTGCTCCTGATAAGAGCTTCTGATGTTTTGGAACTGTTTGAATATTTTGTGCATATAAACTTGATTCTGAATCTTCATGAACCTGCAAATTTGATTATGTTAATTTTATTCAGCTGATTGACATGTATAAAAAAATAAATTCAAATAGATAATGAAAATATAAATAAAATCTGAATTTATTGTGACTGGAGATGGATAGGGAGAACCCTGTGATGGACTTTGAGAAATACTATGGAACGAGCTGGATTTTGATGAATTGTCCATTTGATATAATTATGAGATTTTCTCCCTGCATTTGAACAAAATCAGCAATAAATTTCAGTGTACATACCTAAAAGTAATTTTAGTGCCTTAAAAAAGGACTTAATGTTATCGGTGCTAATGTACTGTTAACCGTACCGGTGTGGTTTTATTAACGGACGCATTGGTGTTGTTAGTTAACAAGCGCACTAAATATCGGGAAAAAAATGCAACTATTTTTTTTGAAGTGAAAAAAAGTAGTAAATTGAAAAATGGGCGGCAAATGATTTTCAGAAATCTAATTTTATAACAAAGTTCTTTAAATATTAAAAACTATTCATTATTTTATTATTTTTGGAAAAAAATTCAGGGAGGGATTTGTACGAGAGACATACCTGGAGCAAGAGAGCATGAGAGCACCATGGAGCACGAAAATACTTTCGAACAACACTATTTAGAGAATCAAAATTGGAAACATCTGGTGATTCACACAAAAAACCTGTAGTATAGTAAAATTGTTAAATTTTATTGTAATAATTGTTTTTTTATAGTTTATGTTAGATTTAATACACGCATAATAAAAATTTTAAATTTTACTGTGCATTTTAGTAATAAAATCATTTACAATCTATATTCCTATTTATATTTAATTATTATTATTTTTCTTAAAAGAAAAAAAATAAAAAAAAAGAAGTTAAAAAAATAAAAAAATAAAAAAAATAAAATAAAATAATCCATTCTTACCTTAAACCCTTGCTTCTTCTTGTTTATGTGACTTTAAAATTAGGGCTTTTCATTTTAGATATATAGGATTTGTATTACTGTATATATAGGCGTATGATATCTAACTTGTGGGACCACTTGCAGAGTCGGATCCTAATCCCTGTCGGCCCTTGCACGATTTTTTTTAAGACAATTTTTTTTAATCAGTGCGCACTGTTTAAAATAATGCACTGGTGCGCAATTGTAGTATAGCGCACCGAGTGCGTACTAACAAAAAAACATTGTTTGATAAAAACCATTTTTTATTAATTTATGTTTATGTTAATCAGAGCTTCGGTATTAATATAACACATCGGGTCTCCTTGCTGACAAAGAGAACTGTACGATGTTTCTACTATATTGGCACTACGTTTATAAGAACCTACTGCACCGCATTTGGTGTGTAAGTTGAGAAAGACACACCGTTTTCTTTATTTTTTTTTTACTAGAAAAGTATGTGATTTATTTATAGAATATATAAATGAATGGTAAATGTTTCATATTGATAAAGAAATGGCTGACAAGAGTTCATGTAACAAAAATACTGATAGCACATCAAGAAAAGCAAAAAAGGCAAGTTCTTTGTAAATTATTTACAAAAATTATTGTTTTTGAACTATATGTAATTTTAACTAATATGTATTCTTTAGTGTGTATCATGCAGAGCTAAAAATTAATGAAGCTCAATAATATTATTTCTGATCTAAGACCAGAAGAGCCTAAAATATTGTTGGAAAAATTGCAGAAGGATGAATCAAGTGAATGAAAAAAATACTATCGATCCAATTATATGAGTTTCTTTTTTGAAATTTCATTAATAATATACTTAAAAATATTAGATAACATGTTTCAAACAATCTATTAATTCATATATGTTTAATGTTCTACAGGGACCAACAATGAAGAAAATGAATGTTGTTCTAAGAAAAAAAAGAGAACATGAAAATGAAAATGAATTACTCCTTAGCTCATCTGGAGTGGTGTTGGAGGTTAATGAAAGGGGTAAAAACTTTTACAAAACTTTGAGGTATCGAGTGGAAAGAATGTATAGATGTTCTTTCCACTTACAATAAAAAAATCAATCCAATGATTCAAATAACCAAATTTTATTAAACTACAGGATGAGTTTCCAAAGAATTGGTAAATGAGACATGTCAGACTTTTAATAACAAAAACATACAACAACAAAAAAGTAAGATTGAAAAATAATATTCCTTTAAATGTTTTTCTAGAATTATATGTATATATTTACTACAAATCAATCATTTATAAATATCTCTTTTTTATATTTACTTTTCATATATCAATATAAAAATTAAATAGTTTATTGTCATGTTACATTTTTAGGAAGATTATGAAAATATCAAAAGATGAACGAGATGATATCAGAAATATGCCAGTAGGAATGTCTAAAAATGTGTACAAGGAGATGGTAAAAGAAATAGACATAATTGCATCGCACGAGGAGCCATGTCAACAACAACGTGCTTCAAATGTAATATGTAATCATTGATATTTTTGATTAGGTACGATAAATAAAAAATTTAGCATTATGATCTAAATTTATGCAGGAACACAACATAATACACATATAACCATAAATACAAAGTTGCAACGGAAATAACGCTTCATTTCATTAATATCAAATAACTGAAATTTGTTTACAGACAGAATGGAAATAAACTAGCTAGGGCACTGGTAGCTTATCTCTAAGAAGAGATGTGGTAGATATAGGCCTCTGAACTCTGTGTTAAAATGAGGCTCGAAGGCCTATATATTATTGAGAAATAATGGAAAACCATAAACATCCAAAATCCTAACCCTAGGAGATGAAACACCAGAATATGGGCCCCAACGGGGTAAATTGGTACATCAATTTCCCGGGGTCATAACTTTGGCATACTATCTCCATTTGACGCACATGATACATCGTTAGAAATATCTATCCAAGGACTACAATTTTTGACCAAAAAAATCAAACCTAGAATTGAACGAACTCATATTTTCTAGAAGTTTTATGCCTAAAAAATATCGTTTAGGGCCTCAAAATGGCTCGAGAAGTTCAGGACCCGAAAAGCAGCCAAAAATAGTAAATTGTGCTACCATTAAGGAAACTGAAAAACTGAAAGAAACAATGGTGGGGGTCCAATTGGAATAGACGGGTAGCCACCAATATCCACCTGGATCATTCCTCCCCCATTAGGAAGTAATGGCCCCCATTGCATTGAGTTCCTCCATGTGATAAGGAAACTTCTGCTGAACTTGGTCCCCAGTGAGCCACTTGCCATGGTGAAGGAGTTGGCTTGCTTTGACAACTCGATATAGTTGGATCCTCTGTTGGTGAGTGTTCTTGATCTATGTGTCCATAATCTGATCAGTTGTGGCTTTTTCCATGCAGTCTAGGTTTAACTCTGTTGGTGTGAGTTGTTCTGCCTTGTCGAATGTATCCAATAGAGGTGGAAAGTCGGGTCAAAGGCGGTCAACATTCAACACTGGGTGTAGACCAAGGAATGGTGGAATATTGATCTCAAAGGAATTATCCCCTATAGCCTTGGTGATGGTGTATGGCCCATATCGGAGCGGGCGAAGCTTGTGGTGGGGTCCGACGAGGCGCTCCTTCTGCAAATGTAGCCACATTTTGTCACCCAACTGGAATTTGTGTTGCAACCAATGTTCATAATGTCGTTGCTTATACTTAGCATTGGTTCTATCTAATATGTCATGAACTTGTTGGCGAATGTGCTCAATGAAGCTTTTCGCCTTGGTATCTTTAGACTAGACATGAGCCGAATCAGCTTGAGTAGTTGCAAATGGCATGGCTACGTCAATGGGACATAGTGGCTGGAATCCCAAGCCCACCTAAAAGGGTTTGTGGTCGTTTGAGTTGTGGAGGACTCAGTTATAGCTATGTTGTACATAGGGGAGGCTCTCATCCCATGTGCATGGATTCTTTGAGTTGTACATGCGCAGAATGTGTACGATCATCGTGTTGATGACCTCTGTCTGGCCATCAGTTTGGGGATGGAAATTTGTGGACTTGGTGAGCTTGGTGTCCAACATTGACTAGAGGCTGGACCAAAATGTACTGAGGAACCTTTTGTCCTGATCTAAGATGATAGACTGTGGGATCCCAAAGTGTTCCCACACTCGTTCAAAGAAGATTTTAGCAGTGTCTTCTGCTATGATATTCTTCTTGCAGGCCACCATAATGGCCATCTTCGAGAATCTGCCAATGACCATGAAAACACAGTCATTTCCATTCTTATTAGAAGGAAGGCCTGACATGTAATCCATGGAGATGGATTCCCAAGGTTGACTAGGGGTAGGCAACAGAGTATAGAGGTCTTGCTTCTTGATGGTCAGTTTGGAAATGACGCAAGAAGTGCAGGATCTAATATACTTCTCGACATCCTGTCGAAGGTTTGGGCAATAGAAATACTTCTGTAGTATTGCCACTATTTTCTCGACCCCGAAATGGCTAGCGACCCGACTGTAGTGCGCTTCCAAAGTAATATTGGCACGCTCGCTTGAAGGAACACAAAGGTGTCCCAGGTGACATAACAGTGTATCTTGGAGGTGAAAATTTGGAACTTTGTTACCCTCCAAGAGTGTCTTGTATCTGTGGCTAAATTTTGGATCGCTCTTGTAGAGAAGCAGCCAATCATAAGTATCGTGCCCATAAGAGTTGAGCATGGTGGTTATCGCCACAATCGGTGGTCGGCTGAGGCAGTCTACAACATTATTGGTGTTGCCCTTCTTGTACTTGATGTTCAAATGAAACTGTTTCAGATATGTGGACCACTTATGATGGCGATAGTTCTGCAATGTCTCTTGTGTCAGTATGAACTGCAGGGGTCGGTGGTCTGTGTGGATGATCATTTCCTTCCCCAAAATGTAATGCTTCCATTATCGGCAAGCCTGCACAATGGAATACATCACTTTTTCATAAGTGGGATACTTTTAGACTGTGTTGGAAAATGTATCACTGTGATATGCCACTGGATGCCCTTGTTGAGTAAGAACTTCCCCAATAGCATAGTCAGAGGCATTTGTCTTGATCTCAAATGGTTGTTGCAAGTCTGGTAATGTGAGCACTAAGGCACAACATATGTGATGTTTCAATTCTACGAATGCCTTCTGTTGACATTCCAACCAATAGAATTTTTCTTTCACTCCTCCCTTGGTGACTTGACTCAAGGGCCAAGTGATATGAGAGAATCCCAACATGAACCTGCGGGAGAAATTAGCAAGAACTAGAAGGCTACGAAGATCTGTTACATTTGTTGGGGCTGGCTAATCCCGAATGACTTGGATCTTGGTTGGATCCACATACACCCCTCGATCATCAATAATGTATCCCAGATACTGAACTTGGGTCATGCCAAAAGTGCACTTCTCTAAGTTGGCACACAACTTGTGTTTCCACAGTGTTTGGAGGACCTGTCGAATGTGGTGGAGGTACTCTTCCCAAGTCTGGCTGAAGATCGGGATGTCATCCAAGTACACTACTACAAATGAGGTCGTGAATGGCCACAAGATATCGTCCATCAACCTCATGAAGGTTTCGGGAGCATTCATCAACCCGAAAGGCATGACCAACCATTCGAAAAGGCCCCCCTTTTCTTTGAAGGTAGCCTTCCACACATCGGACGGTTCAATTGGTACCTGATGATACCCAGACTTCAAGTCAATCTTTCTGAAATATTTTTCCCCTTTGAGTTGGTCCAGAAGGTCATCAATCCGTGGAATCGGGTACCTATTCTAGAAAATGATCTTGTTCAGCGTCTGATAGTCAATACAAACTCTCCAAGTCCCATCCTTCTTCTGCACCAACACGATTGGGCTCCCACATGGTGATGAACATGGTCGGATGTGAGCTTTCTGCAGCAGCTCCTAAATATTCTTCTTGATTTAATCGTTCTCCAAAACAGAGCACCTATAGATCAGTCCATTTGGTAGTGGCGCACCTGGGGTCAAATCAATGGGGTGCTTGACCTGACAGTGCAGAGGCACAACTGCGGGTGAGGTGAAGATGTCCCGGTGCTCCTCCACGACCTTGTCCATTTTTTTTTGTCATGCGGAGGAGCCCTATCTGGAGGTTGTGGCCACAGTCTTCTTCTTTCCCTGAGGGCAGATCATCAAGAAAAAAAATTCATAGTTTTGGAAATGAGCTTACTGCATTGTTTTGTAGTAACCAAAGAGATAATGATAGGAAATGGTACCTTTGGTATCTTGTACAACTTATTTCCCAAAGTAATAATAACAACACGAGGTTGGGACTCATACACATCAGGTCGTTTCCCCAAGTATGGTTGACCTAATAATACATCACAAACATCAAGAGGAGCAATGTCACATAATACCTCATCGGTGAAGGGCTTGATGATGTAGGAAAGGCGACACTGCTGGCTGACGTGGAGATCTCGTCCTTGGTGAAGCCACCCGATGGTGTACGAATGTGGGTGTGTTGTGGTCGGCAAGCCCCACCACTTCACGACCTCTGTTGAAATGAGGTTCTTTTGGCTCCCACTGTCCACAATGAACTATAGCAGGGAACCCTTTACCCACATCTAGGAGTGCAAGAGACGCTCCTCCTCCTCTGGATCTTCCAGTTCTTCCTTTTGGATCTTCGTGGTGGCAACGGTGGCGTTAGGCTCTGCATCGATAATCTGCTTCCCTCTGGCATTCCCCTTCTTGGGTTTTGATTCAGTGTCAGAGCATGGATCTGATTCAAAAGCCTTCATATCGGGCACCAGTGACTACTTGGGCAACACTCACTTGTGTTGTGAGTGGAGCTCTTATGGAACTCACACTAGTAAAAAATGATGAAATTAGTGACTAGGTGACTAAAAAAGTTAGTCACCGCAATTATTTCAAGTGAATTACTACCAAATTTGAGCAATTTTATGTGACCAAACTAAAAATTACTAAATTAAATGACTAATTTAGTTTAGGGATACAATAAATGACTAGATAATAAGTGACAAAATTAATAATGATTAACATATAGTCCAAGAATAAAAATATGACCAAATAATAAGTACAACAAGTATATCAATTAGTCATTTATGTTAGTAATTTTTAATTGTGTCACTCCAGAAATGGAAAATTACAATTTTGATACTAAAGTGTTTCATTTCACTACAGGGGTCTCTAAAACCATATGCAGTGCTAAAATTTAGAGACAAAGGGGTCTTTGAATCCATCTACAGTGTTAAAATTCTAACTACCCTTTTGTCTCTAAATTTTAACACTGTAGATGGATTCAAATATTCTCAACATCAGTTTGACCGTCCTAATTCGCTATCGGGGCAAGGCTCTCCTTCTCTAGTTCGTCCAAGGAGGGCAAGACTAATGGAATTTGAGATGAAGGACAAGAAAAAAACAAACCGGATAAAATCATAACTTCTGAAATTTCTAAAAACCCTAAGAAATTCATAATACATTTCATGTATTTCTCGGATCTATAGGATGAAAGGGAAACCAAGCTCAAAGCTAGACAACCCCAAGAAGAGTTTTGGAGCCCCTCAAAAGTGGCATGGAGCTCTGGGTTGGCCGAAACTAGAGGGACTGAACAATGTGCAATTGGAACAGGGTTTAGGGCCTCTGAATCTCTAGATGAATACCCTATCAAATTATTAACTTTGCTTTCTAAAGACCTGGTAGGCCTGAAAACTGAGGCATGGTGACCTTTCGATCTAACTTCCAAATGTGATTGGATTAAATCCTTACACTAGCCCAAATTTGTTGAAAATCCCCTCCTTCAATGCATAATCCACCAACTCCTCCTCCTTCATGTGGGTTTGATAGTAAGAAACCAACCTCTCATTTGAAAAAACATATTTGATGAGTAGCTGTGTGTCTTCAAAATGATTATCACAACAACGATATTTGTACTTAAAAAATATACATCATGTGAATATAAATATTATGGTTATAATTTAATCTTATTTTGCATTTTGACAAGGATATCAAAGCCTAACATTGTCGAGAGCCCATTCACTCTTCGTAAAAACTACACCTCGCTCTAGTCAGAAACTCCACACCCCTTTCTTCGCGTGCTATTTTTCCATGGGCCTATATGCTTTTTCCATAATTATTGAATTCCTCTCCCATGGTAAAGATGTTGTAATGTCCTCTTTAATATTTTGACTCCGTAAAAAATAAAATAAAATTATAACTATAATTATAATTAATAATTAAACCGATCTAGATCCATCTTAAATCTATATCTGCCAAGCGCCAAGATGAAATAATGGAATCTTTATTAAGATGTAAACATGAAAAAATAAAAAAATTGAGAAAACAAAATAACTTGCAAATTCAACTACCTTTCTTTTTGAAAAATATTAAAACATTTATAACGTTGGCTAACTTAAAAAAAAAATATATATATATATATATTATATTTAAATGTTTTATTTTTTACATTATGATAAATTTGGGGCTTTTTTATTTAGAATTTCATTTTGTTCTTCAAATTTAATTTAAAAGGGTATGGCTAAATTTAATTTAATTTAATTTAATTTAAGAGGGTATGGCTAAATTGGCTCGAGGTATTAGAGGTATGGCCAAGGAGGATTAGTGGGAACATTTAATAGCAAAACATTTGGTTAATAGCATGGCAGGCAAAGTTAATAGCATAATTTAAATTGAGAGCAGAGGTGTAGGAAGGGATTGCATAGAGATAGGATGCTTCTGCTTTTGTCGACACTATTCCAAAGCAACAGAGTTCATCGTTTCCCAATTTTTCGTCTTAAGAGGTTAACAAACAATTTGGATCTTGATATGGATGTTCTGCTTTTTCCAGCACTATTCCAAAGCAACAGAGTTCAATGTTTCCCAATTTTTCATCTTAAGAGGTTAATAGACAATTTTGATCTAGATACAGATGCTCTTCTTCTGCCGGAACTTTTCCAAAGCAACAGAGTTCATCATTTCCCAAATTTTTGTCTTTATTTAAGATCTTAATAGTCAATTTGGATCTTGATACGGATGCTTTTTCTTCTACTGGCACTATTCCAAAGCAACAGAGTTCATCATTTCCCAAGTTTTCATCTTTCTTTAAGAGGGTCATAGTCAATTTGGATCCTAATAACCATGTCATTGTTTGGGATAATGTTAGATCACTGACTATTGTGGAAGGGTTTTAGATAAAGCAGAAGGGAAGCAACAAATTCGTTGCATCCACTACTACATTTGGCGGAAATTTCGACACTTGGTTCCGACAATTTTGACCAAATGTCGGAAATTTCCCCAAGTTTTTTCCATCCTGCCCGAAACCGTCGCTATACCGACGTTTATAGAAAAGTGTCGCAATACCGACACTTAGAAAAGTGTCGCAATTGCGACATTTGGAGGAAGACGTCGCAATTGCGACACTATGGCCCAAAGCGTCGCTATTGCGACGACTGCCTCCAAACGTCACAAGTGCGACACAATGTCTAAGTGTCGCAATTGCGACGTTTGGAGGCACCTGTCGCAATAGCAACGCTTTTTCCACCATCGGTATAACGACACTTATATGCATGCTACATAAAAATACGAAACTTATATGCGCGCTACATAAAAATGATTTTATTGTTTTGTATCCGTCGCAATAGCTACATTAATGTCTGATATCACACACGCATTCGCCCTCCGCTCTTGCAGAACAGCATTCGCCCTCAGCTCTTGTAGAACAGAATTTTGCCTCAGCATTTTCCCTCAGCGTTTGCCCTTAGCTCTTGCAAAATGGTAAGTTCTTACTGCAGGCCCTTCCTCCTATAGTAAGGTTGACTCTATTTGGGTTTTTTTGGTCAATTCCATTGGATTGTGTTAGGCTGTAGGGTTCTCTCTAGATGTCAAGAATCAAGATTCAGTACCCTCTATTATCTTCATCATCCAATACAAGATTTAAATTTTTCCTAAAGAAACGCTTATTAATTTGGCAACCATTATTTCTCCTTGCTTTAAAAACCCTACATTTAAATGAAAACAAGCATTGCATTTCAACTACAAAAGTCTATTAGTGTTCAAATGTACATGTGTGCATCACTTGTGTAGGGTATTCCTTTTCCACTTTCACATTATCCAAGAATGTGTGCAGTATAGTTCATATTTTTTGTGATTTATATTATCTTGAAAAACGAAAGGTAAATTATTTCCCATGGAAAAAGAAGGTTTTCCCTTTTTACTACTAGAAATGGTACAACAAAGTTCCATTTCTACCCGAAACTCCTATGAAACAGGAATCAAATAAAGGCCATGTCCTCAATGGACATCATTTGGCTTTGAAAATGGCCATTGCACCATGTTGTTTCTTATATTACATCACGATAGTTTCTTAGGTCATTTCTTGTTTCTAAGGATTTTTCAATAGTTGCTCCAAAAGCTTCAATTCAAGGCCCTTCAAGATCGTCTCCAATAATGCTATACCATCAGCTTCAACAATGTTGCTCCAAAAATATCCTCAAGGTCTTCACAACAAGTTTACTAGAAGTTGCTCCAACAATATATTCAATAAGGTCTTCATTGTCAACTCGTCTCTTGTTTGGGTGCCTTAATGTGCAATGACATGTTTCTAGGACTGAATTCAATGCAAGGAATATTTGAAACTCTAACTCTGTCTTTCGGTGTATTATTAGAAATTATTTCATTTTTCATTTTGTGTTTTCAAGTTAGATATTGTTTTCAAGTTTTTACATTTATAATTTTATTGCAATGTGGAAGACTAATCAGAGCAGTGCAGGAACAACCCCGAGACGTGATGATCACGGAAAGAGGCCAACGGAAGAACATGTAAAGTGCCAGCATTGCTCTATCTTCAGGTATTTTAGTTATTTACATAATTGAAATAATATTAATTTTGTTCAAATATGCAAACACCTAGCCATGGTACGCCTGATGATTCCCTCTTTGAGGAAGAGCTTTCTTCATCCCTATCTCCAGTGTTCTTGTTGCGAAAAAAGGCACGAGATGCAAGGTCGGAATTTAATACTTTGATAAACGAGCCTCAAACACCTGAAATAGAAGAGAGGATAAAACATCTTATGAGCCAACTAGAAATATATCAGGTAATAATAAAAAGTCAAAAGGATATTTTTTTTGTTCTGCATGAGATGAATTGTGATAGTTTGATTTTTAATTTTTACAATGACTAAACTAACAAAAATTTCTTTTGTATGTAGCGTTTTCTAGCACTTTCTGAACCCGGTGTTGGTGGTAGTGGGACACAAGGGCAAGAGATTGCCCAAAAACCCTCTCGTACACCTTCTACTCCTTTAGGTGCCAGCCAAGAAACACACCCTGCCCAAGCAGACACCTAGCCAACCGCTGAACGTGTTGGCAATGATGAGGCTGATATGGCCAACTACATTATTGCGTTTCCTAGAGCTACACGTGTCAGCTCCACAGGGACCATTAATGGCACATTGTTGGTGAACGATGAAGGTGTCCCTATAAAGCATGTACAACTCCCAGGTAAATTTTAATATTTTAACTATTTCATGTACTTTATCTAAAACATATTTATCATGATTTTTATTTTTAAATTAATGATAATATCTTCTTTTTTTCTGTGTAGGAAACAATGAGTTCTACAGGTTTTTGGAGAGCCATGCGTTGGTAATATTTGGCCCAACCATACGCACAGGGTGGAATTCCCAGAATTCCAACCTGAAAAAAGAACTTCTAGATTATCTAGAAGCCCTTTTTGGGGTCGGCACATTTGACAGAACAATGGTGGCTCGGGTAGCCGGCAAATAATTGAAATATACCAGGGACACCTATTGGATGAAATTTCAATTTAACCCTAGATATGAGCATCCTCTCGCAGTTCCAGAGAGTGAGTGGAGAGCACTCATCCATGACGGAAAAGAGAAAAGGGAAAAGAAAGAAGGAAAAATGCCAACTGGACCCGCAAGGTAAATTACAACTTTAATTCAATAGATTTAATTTTCTCTGTCTAAAATAAAAGTGTGCTACGTCATATCTGACTTCAATATTTTGATGCTAGGTTGCTTGACACCTCAAAGGAACCAAAAGCTAGGATTGAAAAAAAGGGTCATCACAAGCTAGGCTAGGGCGTCTACTTGAAATTAGCTGCAAGAATTGTAATTAAGTAGCTAAACATCTTATAATTAATTTTATCGCCTTCCAACGTTTTTGTAATCCTATCAAATATGATTAAAAATACACAATCATATGTAATGTAGGGTGATGAATTCGGAATAGAAACTACAGAGGAAGATAAAATATCGCTTTCCATTTCAGCTATCAAGCTGTAGTTGAACGTCGTAGAAGCTTGGGGCAGGTCCCAAGATCTAGAATGCCTGATAAGGTAAAACATTAACCTTTCAATATGTTTGTTTTCGTCCATAAATTTAATGTCTAACAACGTTGTTTAAATTAGGGGAGCAACACTACCGACGAGGAAAATAACCCAGTTTTAGAGCCAGATGTAGATGATCCTCACTTGTAACCTGATCATTATAGTGGGGACCAGGCCGACAATGCTACTATCAGTGAGGGCCGTGACGGTAATTAATTTCCACTTATAATTTTTTCTAATTATACCTTGATGGTTTTCCTTATAAATTTTTTTGTTTAAATGACAAAGAATGTTTCCCTAGAGGATCTTACCACCAGAGAGGAAGACAGTGCAACAGTCCCAACAGCGACAACTGGTGCACCAGGTAAATAATCTCATTGCAATTTTTTTTATTAATATTACCGAACTAGTTAAATGATATTTAAAAACTGACAATTAAAATTTAATATTATCTATTTTTGTAGGCGATGCCCCGTCACTGGATGAGACCAGACATCATGACTACGCAACTAGGTCAGCGGCGACAACCGGTGCACCAGGTAAATAATCTCATTGCAATTTTTTTATTAATATTACCAAACTAGTTTAATGATATTTAAAAACTGAAAATTAAAATTTAATATTATTTGTTTTTGTAGGTGATGCCCCATCACTGGATGAGACCAGACATCGTGACTACGCAACTAGGTCAGCGGCGACAACTGGTGCACTAGGTAAATAATCTCATTGCAATTTTTTTTATTAATATTACCGAACTAGTTCAATGATATTTAAAAGCTGACAATTAAAATTTAATATTATCTATTTTTGTAGGCGATGCCCCATCACTGGATGAGACCAGACATCATGACTACGCAACTAGGTCAACAGTGCGGGTCGAAAGGCACGAAACAGGAGCAGAGCATGATGATATTGATGATGTAATTAGGAGCTTTAGAAATAGGAAGAAGAAAAAGAAAATTCGATAATGTAAAATATTGTATTATACTTGGAACGTTACCAATGACCATACTTGGAACGTTTTTTGCGTTATATAAAAAACTCATTTATCATACTATTTTTATGTCAAGCATTAATTGCAATGTTTCCTTGCGTACTTTTTGTTGAATTGTTTTTTTATTATTTATTGAATATATTTTTTTATGCTCATGAAAGTAAAAAATGAAATATAGATTGGGTATTGGAGAATTGAGAGTGATGTGAGGGGGGGGGAGGGGCCATAAGAGCTTCCACCTTCACGTGGTTGGCCCTGTTTAGTAGAGAATAATTTATTGGAGCGATTTAATCTTGGAGCAAACCTCCCTTGATCCAGCGTAGCAACAAAAAAGTCACTGTTGACTTCTTAGTTGCTACTCTTTTAGATCGTGGGAGGCTTGTTCCAAGTTCATGCGACTCCAATAAATTGTTCTTGAAATGAAGAGGAGCTTATTCAGGTATGTTTTGAAATTTTCAACATATGTTCTAACATTATCATAAGAATGCATCTTAGAATAAAAAATACTACATCAATTACTTGTATTTATTGTATAGATAATGATGGATTTTGATTGACTTGGCAGTGCAGGTACAAATCCTCTTGCATCATGAGCAATACAACTTGTCAACCAGGGTCATGTCCAGGATATTTTTGCTTGTGCGCTTGACCAGGTTCGTAATGTCACATTTTGTAAGTTCCTTTACGGTTCATAATTCAATATTAAGCTTGTTCATGATTATTATCTAGGTTTTTTGTATGTGTTTTTTCATCTATTTGATTGTAAGCAACTTTGCATGTTTCATGTTGTTCACTATGATTTCTCCCATTACCACTCCCAGGATGAATCCAAATTTATTGTTACATAGGTTACTTTATTGTTACTATGATTTCTCCATTTACGATTTCATAGGTTACATCATGTAAAGTTGTCAATCTTAGGTTGGTGATGAGCTTTAGTTCTCCAGATTTGGGGATTTTCTGATATTTTCTCCCTCATGTCATTCCTGCATCACCTCGTTGTTTGAACATGCCAATTTTCTACCACTTGTACCAATTGGCACATGTCAATCTCTGAGTGGTTCCACATTTCACCTATTTTCAGTGAGAGTTTAGGGTTTCTCTAACATAGCTTCAGAAATCCGATTGAGTGCCTGCTTGAATATTGTCACATAATACTCATGGTTTGGATTGATGAGCATGTTCTGAATGGTTGGTTGATTCATAAGAACCACCCATATAGTCATCTTGAGATATTTCGGAAGTTTTCTCGGGTTTCCTTTTTCACCGTTTCTAGTGGGTGGGATGGTGTGGGGTGATCCATCAATACTGGTGCTCTTGTAGTAGGGAATTTGTTTTTGGGGATATAAAGGAGCATTTGATGTAGATATCCCATTTGATGCATTCATAGATGGGCACGAGAGGTCAAGAATTTAAATTAAAAATATGCAACCTCTAGCATGGCAACCTGAAGGCCGCGAGAGACACTGGTTAAAGATTGTTTTGTGCTGGCCTTAATATAGTCGTAATTTCTTTCTATTATATTAATGAAAATATATAGTCCGGTCTCATTAAAATGAGGATTGTGGTTGTATTTCTCTTTGGTTGTTTCTCTCTTAATGCTCCAGAAGTTGCCAAAAGTTGCGATAGTTGTTTAGTTTGCCTGTTACAACTTAAAAGTGGTTTTAGCAATGGGAGTCATGTTTTTTAAGGTTCATACTAATATGAAGATCTTGTAATTCTATATTCAGCATAAGAGAAGATGGCCTCTGCTTTGGGCAGTATGACAACAATTGCCAAATCTACCTCATTGGGTAACAATGGAAAGGGGAAGAAGTTGGGTGCAATGTTTGATAATTATGGCAGACAATTGTCTTCTCTTTCAGTTTTTTCACCCATTTCCTTTAATCGCTCAAGAAGAAGAGGGACTCTGAGATTACGCAACAGAGAGAAGGTAGTTAATACAAGAGCTATGGAAAAGGAGTTGTACTTCAACAAGGATGGCTCAGTGACAAAAAAATTGCAGGTCAGAGAAAAAATTATGTTTAAAGGAAGGTCACCTGCACGTGAAACTTCATTGCGGTGGATCTCTCCTTGTCCACTTATATTCGATTTTAATGTTTTATTTTAATTTTTCATGGAGGGTTGTTTTGGCATATGGTCTGGCATTCAATTGCACACTTACCGAAAGCATTGTCAATTTGTCTTGCAGGCGGTGTGAACAAACTTGCTGATCTTGTTGGAGTCACCCTTGGGGTGAAGGGCAAAATGTTGTCTTGGAGAGCAAGCATGGTTCTCCGAAAATATTTAATGATGGTGTGACAGTAGCTAAGGAGTTAATTTGTAGATGTGTGCTCTGGTTTTCTTTTTATCGTTGTATTAGTTGCCCCTCTTAAATGTCTTAGATTTGGTAGGCATAATTTGAAAACTCAAAGGTGAAAGGAAACATATTTTTTACCCAGTGGTCTACTTGGCCTATGGACTAGCCACATTAGAGTAATGCATAAATATTTTCACAACAATAAAAGGAAAGGGTTATGGCTGAGTCAAATTTTATTTTTATTGACAGTGTAATGAAATGTATCTCAATGCTATGGTTTTGGCCTTTTTATTGGTTGAATTAAAGGACCCAGTTGAAAATATTGGGGCCAAGTTGGTAAGGCAAGCTGCGGCAAAGACAAATGATTTAGCTGGGGATGGAACCACAACATCTGTTGTTCTTGCACATGTTGGAATATTGAAAAATTCCGGAACAATGAATGGAGAATAAATCTCCCTTCCTCTAACACAGAGAAAATAAAAATTTCTTTGACAGGAGACAGAGTTTCAATACTTTGAAAACAAACTTATATTCCCTTCAATAACTCAAAAAAAAACTATTACACTTCTTCCTCATTGAGAGGGATTACAAAATTATGACTGCTACAAAACGCAGTGCATAAAACCAACTCACTGTCTGTTCAAAACAAACATACTCTGTCTCTAAAACACTCTGCTGTGTTTTTACCTTTCGCACTGCTGTGCATACACACTTAAAAAGTTACACTCAGTCTTTCACTTTTTACACACTGCTGTGTAATAAAAAATTTACGTATTGTCTATAAAAAAAACTACCAAGATTTTTTGTCCTTTTTATTTTTATATGTCGTAACATATAAAACATATTATAATAAACCCTCTTTTTAAAAAAATAAAAATATATATATATATATATATATATATATATATATATATATGATATATATATATATATATGTGTGTGTGTGTGTGTGTGTGTGTTTAAAACATATGTATATATTAAAGCATACATAAAATTAAATTATCAAAACATTAAAGAACCCTTTCCGTCGGACTTCAAAATTCTGAATAGATTGAATTTCAAACCAAATTCGCGTTCCAAAATGGGATGCTGACGTCTGCCTAATTTGTAACGCGAATTCTCAATCCAATGTGCCTTATAAAAAATTTGGGTCCGGTTTTCAGGTTTTCAGATTCCCTTCAATTTCATGTGATCCAATATTAATGCTCCACGTGTCCTCCTTTTGAATTTACAAAACTGGGGGGTAAATTTCTGTTTGTTTAATTTCTGGTTGGTGAATTGCGTTAATGTTGGTTGTTGTGTTTAAATACAATCTTGTACAGAAATATGGCTGCGGCCGTCTACAAAAAAAACTTGCAGGAATTTTAAATGCTGAATTAAATTTCTGGATTATGTGGAAGTTCAAAGAGTGACATAATCCCTTCCCCGCAACTAATTTATAAGATAGTGGAAAGTATGGTGAGAGGAAAATGGTGGATTTACAATCAACCATATTCACTTTGAAAACAATGGGGAATTAAGAGACCATTATACCTTACAAGTCCTTATAAATATTGAAGTCGAGGCACAAATACATGACAAAAACCTTTATACGAGAATTATTTTATTTGAGTAAGGGAATAGTAGTTGTAACTTAAGGTTGCAACAATGGTTCCATAAAACAATTACTTGTATCCGACTGCAGTAACTATGGATTAAAGTTGCAACAAATGTGGCTTGAGGTTGCAGAAGTTGTGACTTGGGGATGCAACATTTGTGACTTAGATTAAAACACATTATATATATATATATATATATATATATAAAGATATTATTATACCTGAAAAATACTTGTCAATATTGAAGTTGAGGCATCGATACACGGTAACAATCTTTATACGGGAATTATTTTATTTGAATAAGGGAACAATAGCTGTAACTTAAGGTTGTAACAATGGTTCCATAGAACATTTGCTTGTATCTATTTGCAGTAACTATGCGTTAAAGTTGCGCCAACTATGGCTTGAGGTTGTAGAAGTTGTGGCTTGGGGATACGATATCCGCGACTTAGAATAAAACATATTATATATGAAAGAAAGTATATATATTAAGAGATCATTATACGTAACAAGTCCTTGTAAATATTGAAGTTTACGCATAGAGACACGACAACAACCTTTATACGAGAATTATTTTATTTGAGTAATGGAACAACAACAGTAACTTAAGGTTGCAACAATGGTTACATAAAACTATTGCTTGTATCTAGTTGTAGTAATTGGGTGTTAAAGTTACAGTAGCTATGCCTATGACTTAGAATAAAAAAAATAATATATAAAATAATATATATATATATATATATATATATATATATATATATATATATATATATATATAAAATAATATATATATATATATATATATATATATATATATATAGAGAGAGAGAGAGAGAGAGAGAGAGAGAGAGAGAGAGAGAGAGAGATTAGAAAATATATTACAACAATATTTATTTAACTAGTATGTTAAAAAAATAAAATTTACCCGGTCGCAGGTGTGGGGGCATCTGGAAAGGTATGGATACCAATCCATTTAGAATATACATGGCATCAACACCCAAATCCGTGATTAGTTTTTGAATATGGAAGATGAAAAACAAGAGATACATGCCTAAACAAATTAAGAAATGCTACTATTTTGATCACTCACACATTTACATATGCTATTGTCTACACACCTTCTATTGGTGGACGATGTTATCCTATTTCTTGCAGGATATAGTAGATAGGACTAGTATGTGAAGACTCATTAGAGCTCTAAAATAATTTTGGGTTTCATTTGGAATATAAGTAAACCTACTCAAGTCTACCATCACTTTCAATGATTTGGAAGATATGTTAGAAAAAACAATCAACCAAGTGCACCCATTTCAAATTCTTGGGATTTATGTTAAGATTTAATGACTATAGGTATGGAGATTGGTTCTTTCCATATCAAAAAGTGGGAAAAATAATCACAATATGGTTATCCTTGGGTGGCACATTAACCTTAGTAGTGTCCATACCAAGATATTGGCATTCCCTAGCTTATATTCTTGTTGGTATCTTGGGAAATATTAGAAAAAAATGCTTTCATTTTATCTAGAAGGAAAGGAAAAGAAAAGGAGGCATCCCTATAGTAAAATGGAAATGGATTTCCAAGCCAAAAATCACATGATTCGTTGGATACTAAAGAATATTCATCATTTTTGGAAAGCATTATTTTCCAAGAGTCTTTGGAGAATCATAAAACATTTAGGCTTGTGGCAGGATGTAATAAAATCTAAGTAAATAGGCAAAATTTCATAAAAGATAGGCTGAATTGGAAACAAATGCTTTACTTCATGCTCAAGATAAAATAAATTTTCTAATCTGTCATGAAGATTTTTTCCTATTGGCAATGCTGCTTCTGATGTACTGGTTGAAGAATTGGCCTGATTGTCAGCATACTTGTCCAATTTTTCAACATAGCTTTCAAGGTCCATTAGTTTATCCTCTGAAACTATAGGACTGAGCAATCCTTTTTTCAACAAAATATCAAATCTTTCTCTGAAGGAAATGATTTCTTCTTGCATATCTGAGCACCTTCGTTCTAGATTCTGCATAAGGGTTCTCTTAGTAAAAACTCTTTTTATTTCCAAAATTGTTCCTGTCCTGAATACCAAGTTCTGCAAGTTGGTGTCTGGTTTGAGTGTTTAGAAACTGTATGAGTTGATTGGCTTCCTCGGGCCTATTTCCCAATTCTTCTCTTGTACTTTGAACTTCTTCTATAGCCAATTTGACTAAATCATTTTGTTCATACATAATCTGAATTCAAGACCAGACATCCTTTATTGATTGGATAATGTTGTCCCAAATAATTTCATTTATTTCCTTTAAAGGTTTCTCTAATTTGAGATCCTTTTCCAATGCTTTAACCAATTTTTCTAATCTTTTGACCTCTCTTGTTTTATCAGCAACACTCATTTTTGAGAGATCATATCTTTGTTCTAAATTAATAAGCTGTAACTTTGTGTGCTGGAGTTCTGTTACTTGAAGTTTAAATTCATTCATTGACTTTATTAATACTTCAGAACTCAAATTGGAAGTATTTACCTGTGATAGCTCTATTGGCTAACCTGTTGTGGATGTACCTGTACCTGTAATTGCCTTTGTTATTGATGCTAGAACAGTAGACTGCTTGTTCTTTAATGCCTGTTCAAGCTCTTTTTCTATTTCATTTAGTTGCTCATTCAGTTTCAAAAGCAAGTCCATCATTTCTTCTTCAAATTTTTTTTTATCATCTCTTCAGTTTCTGGATGTCTTGAAGCTGGCAATTTCAACTGCTTTCTCAAAGCTGCAATATCATCATCTTTTTTCTTGATTAGGGCCTCTATACCTTTGACATCTTTAGGATTGTGACCCAATCCAATGATAATTTCCTCAAATGTCTTTATCCTGTTGTCTTTGGCCTGAGAAGAGGCTTTTTCAAGCTGCAATTGTGCATTAGTGTTCTCCAAAGAATCCTGCAACTTCTGAGTTGCCATTGCTTTATCGGTTAGAGTAGAATAGATCATTTCACCAGTCTTATTATGTAACTCAATCTGATCTAAAGGATGAATATCCTTTGCTAAGACTTCAAAATTTGTTCTAATATAATCTGCAGCTGTTTGAGGCTGCTGCACTTTTGGTTTGAAGTGACTCATTATCATTTTGCCTTGCTGAATGTCATAAGCTGACATCAATATTTCTTTATTCTTAGGAGCCATCTTCAAATACTGATTGTAAACCTGGAGTCTTAGTGGATCATTCCTAGCTTTTATATTGATAAAGGTTTTCTTTATATCTCCTGCATCTTTAACTGGTGGTTTGAAAGAAGATATTTCAACACTATGTTGCTTTTTCAGCTCTTTTCTCTGTAAAGTAGTGGATGCCCCACTGACTGTACTTGTTTGTTGACTATCCAAATCTTCTCTCTGGCTATCAGGAATTTCCTGAACAAAATCTACTTCTGGAAGAGGATTTAATTTTTGTATTTTAGCATGAGGCTGTTCTGAAGATCCACCAACAGGGGTAGCAACTTCAGCATCTCTCTTCTTGCCTTGTTCTATATTGATAGAAGTTTGTAAAATTGAAATTTCTGGCTCATTGATCTGAATAGGAGGAATTTGTACTTGACCCTGTTCTTTAGAAGTCTCAGGTTGCTCTGTCATTGTGAATTTTTTAAATACTTGTATGTCAGGCTCCTTTTCTTTTCCTTTAGATTGTACTGTGGCCAATGCACTGATCTCCTGTAAATTTTGCTGAGAAGTCCCTGCAGAAGAAGGACCAATACCTGGTATCTGCACCTGTCTAAAAGAGTCTAGGTCAAGTATTTTCTCAAGGTCTTTCATTACATTTTCAACATTGACCTGCCCACTATCATGTTCTACCAATGTTCCTTCCATCCATTCATCCATATTGGCATATTGTTCAATTTCTGGAATTTTGTGATGAATGTATGGTGATAGTTTATTTTTCATTCTTCTATCATGGATAAAGCTATTTGGGTCATAAGGCACCCAGTAAATTTTTTTTTGTAATCTGAGATATTCTTCTAAGATTCTTTCTGCTTCCTTTCCAGCATCTCTAAAGTTACAAACAAAGGGACCTAATTGACTTTTGATCCTGAGTTGAGCCTTTTTCTTTGCATTGCAGAAATGAACTATATCTGCGGTAATCATCTGCCTGAAATACTCTAGTGCAAAGAGTCTCATGGGGACATATTTGGGCAACTTGAATGGGCACAATTCACATCCATATATTCTGATCTCAGTTTGATTTTGATACAAGTACCAATCACCTACCCTATATTGTTTTGAAAGCTGTAGAATTTTCTTGATTTCATTATCGACTCTAGGAGGGGAAACTCCTGTTAACAAAGTGGTTGCAGGGTGTACAAATAGGTCAATAAACTCATTATAGGAGTAAGGAGAATCAGAGGAATTATGGGTGATGGCAGACAAAAATATCACATACCTAGGATTTCCTTTGGCATCAAGTTTTTGAACATGGAAAGGGAAACTTTATGATTGGTAATAAATCATGAGATGATATATAACAGAAGAATATTTGAACACTTTTTCATTCTCAAATTTCATGAACTGATCATGGATTTTATCAGCAATGTAGGATGAAAAATCATACTTGACAGCAGGGGACTGTCTAGGGGTAAATATAGACAACAATACTAGGGTTAATTGATCAACATATTCACTCGTATTGAAACCCATGATAAAGGATATCATATTCAGAATAAGCCTGCCCACATCAGTGAAAAAAGTATAACCATAGGGGGAGGGCCTTTGGGCTGATGCTCTGGTAACATGAAGGTTTGAAAAATGCGATTTAACTCTTCATGGGACAAATTGGCAGACTTTTCATGTCATTCTCCCATGGACAGGGGAGTGAGGGCTTGACCAGGTTGAAATTGCAGCATTTCATTTATCGACTAAGTAGTGATTGGGAAAAGGATGTTCTGACTCAAGGACAAAACTGCTCTTTGATTGGGGTCATAGTTTGCATGGCAGTAATGAATTAACTCAGGAAAAATATGGACTCAGGGGAGAAGATACATGGGGAGACTGGATTCCCATAATCCAATAATATCAGAACCGTTTATAAAGTTATCTCTGCAACGGCAAAAGGTTCGAAGAGGATTATCACTAAGAACGAGGTCTTTAATTTGAAAATCTCTATCTGCTAGGGGCAGATAGTCTAAATCTCTGTGAGGGGCATTCAAAGGTGCGACGTTCAGAGCCACTGGAACCTCCATTTCTGGTTCTTGTGGATTCAGAAATGAATTTTGGGTTTTTGTGAAGAACAAACACAATTACAAGCTTTGGGAATGCAATTTACAATTATGGGGATTGAACAAGACCAAATTGAACTCTGTTTCTGTCTTTCATGCAGAATTTAAAACAAAATCTAGGATTTCACAGAGTTTTAACGGGAATTGGGGTAAATACCTGTTTTTTGGGAGATGAACAGTGATTAAACAGGTACAGGCTATGGCGTACGAACTCTGGATTACTGGTATGCAATTTTCTTCAGCAAAATACAGTTGATGGCGCTTGACAGTTTGTTTTTGAAATTCTCTGCATGAGACTTTGGTCGTTCACAGAATAATGAAAATGACGCAAACAAAATTGTTTTATTCACAAATTCCAAAGGGTGACGGGGTTTTTTTTATTTATTTAATGGATAACATTAGCAGGTACAGAGGATGAGTCATGGGAGGCAAGCGGTAAGCGATTTCCATCGCACCGCTTTTGGGGAAAAGTGGTTTTGGGCGGAGGGCGAGCGATTCCATAGAATTATTGACGCGTGGCATGGCACTGTTCGAAAACTGTCGGGCCATCACGCGTTATTGTTCAGACGCGGATGGCTTGCGATATCATTAATAACCGTTGATCTCAGATGGGTTGATCGAACGGCGATGGGGACATGGAAGTGACGGGGATTTAATAGTTGTAGTCTTCCCAGGAAACATGTTGGCCCAGAATCCGGCAAGGATTTTAAAAAAATCCGGCAAAGATTTTATCAGAATCATGTTTACAGTTGTTAAACTTTAGTATTTTGAGTGCCCTAAGGGTTTTTAGTGGTGCTGAATCCATTTCCACTATCAAAAATGGATTCCAAACACTCCAACTACCTGATTTCTTGAATTTTAGTTGCCCAAATTCCGGCAAGAAACTATCGTCTGGGCTATTTCGTTGCCTGGGTAGACAACTCCGTATTTAATATGGAGGGCCCGACGCAATTAAACGTTAATTAATCTCATCGGGGGGAATCTGATTGGCGGAGTTAATTAATCGTGAGGATTAATCAATTTGTTTATAAAAATGCAGGAAAGTGATCGGGAAATGATTTAACCAAGGTTAGCGGTTAAGGGAGGTATTGGGGTTTTTACAAAGGGTTTATAGTTTTAACCTTGGGAAAGGGAGTCGGGGGATTAAAATACACAGGGGAAGAATTATTTTTGTATTAAAACACGTAATAAAACATGTTTTAATTATTTTTTCAATATACTTTTATTATATGATAATTAAATTAGATTAATCTTATTACCATAGGGGGCGGAATTTAATATTACGATATATTTAGCCAAAGGGGCATAAAGTGGGTTTTTTATTTAAACATGTGGGTTTTTTATTTAAACATGTGGGAATAAATAACTTTGGCTAAAATTTATTAATGGGTTTTTGGGGATATTGTATAAAAAGGAGTTATATATAATAGGAGAAGGTTATTTTTGTAAGGATTTAATACATAAAATCAATGTTAATATGAAAAGGGGACAATGTAAACTCAAAATACATTAATATAACTAAGAAAGTGAAGATTTAAAGGCAAATTGCATTATAATCACTTCATCACTTAGACTTGGAATAAAATGTGATTTTGAGGGTTTTTTATGAAATAATGCATAATTTTCCTAAGTAAAATGGGATTTTACTTAGGAAAAGATGTTTAGAAATGAGTGAATGTTATGAAGAATGACTTCAAGTACTTAGGCTTTTCCAATTATTGGGCCGAGGGTCCGGTCCCTCCAAAAGTCAAGGAAATCCTTAAGCCCCTCTAATTTTCAAATACCTTAGTACTTAGGGGAAATTAGTGAAATATTTAGGGGAAGATGAGAAGAGAAGTTAATAACTTTGACTTTGCTTTGCTTTGAATTTCTTCCAGTATAGTGTCTGCCTTTTCACTTTGTGATGAAAGTAAATATTAACACATTTAGAGTCATTTTCCATCACATGCAATTCTGCAACATCATCTACCTACCCTACCTACTTTACTCTACCATTTTTTCTTCTTTATTAGGGTGCACTTAGACTGGCAAACCCTTATCACACTTTATTTTCTTTTACATGTAGAAATCTATCTAAGTCTAACCTTATTACATCCAAGGGCTCAGATTAAGCTATTGAGCTCCTTTTATTTACTCTACCTATCTACTTATCTGCCAAAATTAAATAGTTTGGTCAGATTTTATTCTCTATCTCTAAAACATGAAATTGAAAGATGAAATAGCCAAGCTTAAACTGTTTGACTATTCATAAATTGTGGCATATGATACAAGTTGCACACAAATTTATTTATGACATAAGAGCAAAAAGTAGTGGCATTTAGACTTGCACACTTTCCTTGGCCTTTCTTTTGGTGGGGTTCATTTTCTTTTACTTTTTTGGCCATTTTTATTCTTTTTACCCTTTGATTTTTCTTTTAGGGTATACCCTCTTTACATTTTTAAAATTTTTTTTATTTTTTGATAATATGGAAAACCTTTGCAACAAGAAAAGGTATGAACATATTACATAGCCCATCAAGTCAATCATGAAATATGACACCTATTGGTATAGGAGTCTAACACTGGCTCCACTTGGAGATGGTTTTTCCTGGTGAAAAGTCAAGAACAACAAGTCAGTAGTCCTCATCCATTGACCTTGGTGAACCTGTAAATGTCTTCTGTCTTCTGCAAACTGAAATCTGATCTGAAACTAAAACAACACACAAAAGTTTTCAAACCAACTTAATGAAAAACTAGCTGAAAATTGAAAACTAAAAAAAAAATGCTCAAAATTCTGAGCTTATTGGCACTCATCTACCTACTCAATCTACTAAAAATATTATTGAATCAGGTAATACAAAAATGCCAATGAAGCCAATCAAGTAGCTGTAAAAATAAATGGATAACTTGATTGCTTGTGATCAAAATTGGAAGTATATTATGATCATGTTCCTTTATAATAAATGATATGATGTGTAAAGGCCACTTTTGATGTATTTGATCCTTATAGAGAAAACATGTTTACAGATTTGGGCTAAAAATATTCTCCATATAATCTGATATAGGATCAATAAAAGTATGATGTATGTTATTTACTTCTAGGCCTTCAATGACTGGTTGCTCAGTTGTATTCTGAATATTAAGCCTTGAAACTATTTCTTCTGTCTTGTGTTTGAAAGAATAATCATCCTCAATATGCAAGTAAAAAGATAGTACAATTTCCTCTTGCTTAGGAGAAGGAAGATTTTCAAAGAATTCTTTAGGATTTCGGAAATTGTATCACTGAATTTGAGAATGCAAAAGATTAATTTCATCTTCATAATTTTCATAAATTATCTCAAGAACACATATTTTCAGTTTGGGAGAATATTTTCTTGATTTCAAAAGAAGAAATAAAGCTCTTAAAAAATCCTCATGAAGTTGAAGTTCTAATATCTCATCCCTCAAAATAGCTAGTGATTGTTTTGTGAAATTATCATAATTATCATCATACTGATCATGTAAGTCTAAAAAATCTTCTAAGAACCTTGATTTTCTTAGGAATAGGTCATTTTGTAATAGCTTGCATCTTTTGAGGCTCTAACTTCACTCCTTCCTTTAAAAAAATATGAACCAAATACTCGAATTCTTATTTCCCAAAAGCACATTTGGATATTTTTACATAAAAATGATTGTTCTCAATAATTTAAATAACTTTTCCACATGTTTAATAGTGTGGTATTCCCATGATTTATTATAAATATGTGTATTATCAAAGAAAACCAACACAAATTTTGTAAGATGGGATCAAACAAAATTGTTCTTAAGTCGAGCCCACCAGACTTCAAACGGCAATAAACCATAATTCAAACCAAATTCACGTTCCAAAATAGCCTGCTGACGTCGGCCAATTTTGTGACACGAAAACCAAATGAATTCCACCCTAATATTTTTCGGGTCCGAAGTTGGGCTGGTGTACGGAGGGAGAGTTGTGACGCGAATTTCTTATCAAATTCGCCCTAATCTTTTTCGGGTCCGGATTTCCACTGCACGAGCGGCCCAAATAAAGATCCGCTCCAATCAATTTCTTCCATGTGTCCTCAATCAAAACTTGCCCTGCTTCCGACTACGGGTGCATTCGATGGCATTTAAGGCGATGGGACATGGATGTGGCGATTTCATATCAATCGCATTAAGTTTTAACGTTGTTCAAATAAGTTCCAAGGTTTTCACATCTAATCGCATTAAGTTTTAACACTGTTCAAGATCGGACCTCCACTCATGTTAGCGATTCCGCATGCTCCAATATGATCCGGCCTTCGGCTCTCATTAATGATCAGAGATTAATTATGACGGGCGTCCTTCGATTGCATTGCAGTCGGGTCGATAAAATGGCATTTCGCTATGGTTTTTCAAACGAGCCGGTTGCTGGGTTACACTGCCTGCTCACTGTGACGAGAAGGAGAAGTGGCCAGCTGAACTGCTGCATAGACCTTGCTGCATATCTGCATTTCTCTCGGTTTGGTCCTTGTCTGTCTTCCTCTGTTTCTTGGAATTCTTCTTCTCCGTCTCCTCTTGTGCCCATTGCTAGTGAGATTGCACCCATGCCTCGCGTGCGTCAAAGGATGCGTTGCCACAGGGGGATCACTAGAGGTCAACTCCTGCGCGCTCCCTCTAGCCCCTCAACCGAGTTGTCTTCCGACCAGTCTAGTGATTATTACGCAGGTCGCTATCCAAATACTAGGAGTGGGTGGGGTCGGGTTGTAGGATCTGGCCACCGTATGGATTCCCCTGCTCCTCGTTTCCTCACCGCTAGTTCACCTTCTCCCACGACGCGCACTGCACAATTTTCCTTTAATTGCTCTCTCAGCTGCCCACAAATTACAACTTTAGTCACTGTGGTTTTCCGCGAGGAGGCCCAAACGGAGGAAGAATGCACCCGTCCGGCGGGTCTGAGCTCGGAAAAATCCAGCCAGCATTCGGGCCTTCAGGAGGGGAGCCGTGGCATGAATGTGGAGGTAGCACCTAGCGATCTTGGACCTTCCGAAGGATGGTGCCGAATCATCGAGGAGCCGGAGGAGTAGTTTGGTTAATTTGTTTTTCTTACTTCGCATCCCACTTAATTGGGTTGCTTTTAGATTATTTTACTGTGCTGGACCTTTGTAATATTTTTGAATTCTGTAAATTAAACATTCAAGACTGGTTTCCCCGTATGAGGGCAGTCTTCTTAATTTTTTGATTTTTTGATGACAAATTTGCCATGAGTCTGGGCAATGATTTTGACTTCGGTGTAATTTTATTCCCACTATTAATAGATTAACTTTACTTAGAAAAAAAATGTTGCCCTGTTTCTATTTTAAACCTGTTTTTTGAAATACAGAGCCATGTTTATATGGTCTATGTATTATACTCTTTCTCTGTATATCTACAGGAACCTTTTTGCTATGAACAGGGTGGATGCTGTAGCAGGCTACTAATGGAAACAAGTGAGCCTGAACCTTACATCTCGGATGCAACAGATGGTTACCAATTTTGGAATCAAGCGAGCCTGATCTTACAAGCGAGCCTGGGTTTCTGCAGATGGTTATCACACTCCTCACATGATTAACGTTTTTCTCTGTTCAAGGATTTTGGGTACTTTAATTTGTATTTGGAAAAATGGATGTCGGTACTCTATCTATTGCTTTACTATTCTACATACTGCTATTTCACTTTCTTATAGATGCCTCGGGCATATTTGGATGCTTTCTCAGATTTGTCGATAATCTCCATGTGGACCGTTACTGGGTTTTATATCAAGTCCCTGTACGTGACATGGGGTATTTTTCTATCACTGTCTGGGGTGGGACTTCCACTTTTCTGGATGGATATTTGGGTTCCAATCTTCAGATGTGAAAATGTAATGACTTCATGGACTGTTTTACTTCATATAATATATTCAAAACAACGTTTTTTCTCTTGTGAAAAAAAAATGATTAATTTTTATCACTCTGCCTTCAAAACTAGCAATGATGGTCTATGTTGCTAGTTTATTGATATGGTCTAATGGTCTTTTTATATTTTGGACATATCACACTCCTCACATGATTAGCGTTTTTCTCTATTCAAGGATTTTGGGTACTTTAATTTGTATTTGGAACAATGGACATCGGTACTCTATCTGTTGCTTTACTATTCTACATATTTCTATTTCACTTTCTTATAGATGCCTCGGGCATATTTGGATGCTTTCTCAGATTGTCGATAATCTCCATGTGGACCGTTACTGGGTTTTATATCAAGTCCCTGTATGTGACATGAGGTATTTTTCTATCACTGTCTGGGGTGGGACTTCCACTTTTCTGGATGGATATTTGGGTTCCAATCTTCAGATGTGAAAATGTAATGACTTCATGGACTGTTTTACTTCATATAATATATTCAAAACAAAGTTTTTTCTCTTGTGAAAAAAAAAATGATTAATGTTTATCACTCTGCCTTCAAAACTAGCGATGCTGGTGTATGTTGTTGGTTTATTGATATGGTATGATGGTCTTTTTATATTTTGGACATATCACACTCCTCACATGATTAGCGTTTTTTTCTGTTCAAGGATTTTGGGTACTTTAATTTGTATTTGGAACAATGGACGTCGGTACTCTATCTGTTGCTTTACTATTCTACATACTGCTATTTCACTTTCTTATAGATGCCTCGGGCATATTTGGATGCTTTCTCAGATTGTCGATAATCTCCATGTGGACCGTTACTAGGTTTTATATCAAGTCCTTGTATGTGACATGGGGTATTTTTCTATCACTGTCTGGGGTGGGACTTCCATTTTTCTGGATGGATATTTGGGTTCCAATCTTCAGATGTGAAAATGTAATGACTTCATGGACTGTTTTACTTCATATAATATATTCAAAACAACGTTTTTTTCTCTTGTGAAAAAAAAAAATGATTAATGTTTATCACTCTGCCTTCAAAACTAGCGATGTTGGTCTATGTTGTTGGTTTATTGATATGGTCTGATGGTCTTTTTATATTTTGGACATATCACACTCCTCACATGATTAGAATTTTTCTCTGTTCAAGGATTTTGGGTACTTTAATTTGTATTTGGAACAATGGACGTCGGTACTCTATCTGTTGCTTTACTATTCTACATAATGCTATTTCACTTTCTTATAGATGCCTCGGGCATATTTGGATGCTTTCTCAGATTGTCGATAATCTCCATGTGGACCGTTACTGGGTTTTATATCATGTCCTTGTATGTGACATGGGGTATTTTTCTATCATTGTCTGGGGTGGGACTTCCACTTTTCTGGATGGATATTTGGGTTTCAATCTTCAGATGTGAAAATGTAATGACTTCATGGACTATTTTACTTCATATAATATATTCAAAACAGCGTCTTTCCTCTTTTAAAGTTTCATTTTATTTTATTTTTAAATTGAACCTGTCGTCGCTATACCGACGCCTCGTAAGCATCGAAATTGCGACAGATTAGAAACGTCGAAAGAGAGACAGTATAAAAACGTCGGACGAGCGACGTTCAAAACGTCAGACCACATTTCGTCGGAATTGCGACAGCTTGCAAACGTCGAAAGAGCGACGTCCAAAATGTCGGACCACATTTCGTCGGAATTGTGACAGTTTACAACCGTCGAAAGAGCAACGTCCAAAACGTCGGACCACATTGCGTCGAAATTGCAACAGTTTACAAACGTCGGAAGAGTGACGTTCAAAACGTCAGACCACATTTCGTCATAATTGTGATAGTTTACAGAGGTCGGAAGAGCGACGTTCAAAACGTCAGACCACATTTCGTCGGAAGTGCGACAGTTTACAAAGGTCGGAAGTGCGACGGATTGGGAAACGTCGGAAGAGTGACGCGTGTTTGGAAGCGACGGAAAAAGTGTCGATAGTGTGACACTTTTTAATTGCGTCAGAACTGCGATGGTATGGTAAACCACGTTTTGCCCGCCCTCGAACTGTCGCTCTTGCGACGACTATGTGTCGGAATAGCGACGAATTGGCAAGTCGAGAATTTCCGCCAAATTTTCTAGTGAAATGCAATTATTACATCTCCTTGGGTTGGGGTTTTGGTCGTTTAGGGTTTTCTCTTATTTCCCAATTCTAAAAATGCCCATGAGCCTCATTGTAACACAGTTAAGAGGAATTTAGCTGCCACATATCTTCTCAAAGATAAGCTACCATCACCAGAGCTAGTTCCTTTCAATTCTATTTGTAAGAATTTTCAGTATTTGATATTAATGAAATGAAATATTATCTATGTTTCATCTCTATATTTTTTATTATATCTGTATTCTATTTCATTCCTTGTTAAATTCATATCACAAGCTGTTTTCACAATCTAATTCCCCTTTTCTTCCCTTGATTAATCCTCTTGTCCTTGCATATGCAAAGGTGTATTCTAGCATGGTCTCCTTCTTAATCATCATGTCATAGCTTGCTATAGTATATATGCTTGCAATTCACTCATGACAAGATGACATCAATCTGACAAGCCCCTAGTCTAAGGTAATGCATGATGATACACTGACTGAGTTGAAACTGGGTTGCGGGATGTTGGCTTGATGGGGCCTAGACCCAGGTTTGATGTGGCTATGTAGTCCAACAAAACCTGCTATTACTGGCCCTTTTGGCAACGAAATTCTTGAGCAAATTGAAGTCTTGCTCAAGGAAATATAGGGGGATGCTAGAACTAGGTTTATGCATCCAGAGGGATAGAGGATTGTGAATTTAGGGTTTTTCCTTCTTTACATAGCTTCACAGGTGAGAACTATCAATAATACAATTGTTATTCAACACATCTACTGAACTTACTAACAGACTACGTGATCTTACTTATTCATGCATTAAACAAAGTAAACAACCATAAACAAGACTATGATATTTAGTTACAAATCAAAACCATTATTCAACATAGATACTCATAAATAGTAAGTAAAGAAAAACACATGAACAAAAAATAAGATCTATACAATAGTTATTTCATTCATTTCTGAGATCTTTCTCATACATTCCAATTCCACCCTATGCACAAAGCTACAGGCCCCTGCACACACAACTGCAGGGGTTTGTGCACATAGTTTTATATTTCCTAAGGTCTCTATGTAGACAGTTGCAAGAGCCTTTCCTCTAACCCAAAACACAGACTCTGACTCAAAACAATCTTACATGAAAATGCATCTCCATAGATCTATCATTCAAGCCTATCTTTCACCTTTATCTAGACTCCTTTGTAAAGGTTTGGAATTTACAACACCATGGGAGGAGTCCAACATTCACAAAACAATACCATCCCATTACATAATAAGGGGCTTTGACCCACCCCAACATCCCTAAGACTCAAAATAGACTTTGCACTGCGCACTCCACTCCTTGATCTATGAAGTCTTTCTCTGTTGCTTACTTTGCGAGGATTCCATATCCAACATGCGTTGGGTTGATGGGGCCTAGACCTAGGTTTGATGTGGCTGCACAATCCAACAAATCCCTCTATTACCTTCTATTTCGACAATGAATTTTTTGCACAGATCGAAGTCTCAACCGAGGCAATATAGGGGGATGCTAGAACCAGGTTTCTACATCTAGAGGGGTAGAGGATCACGGATTTAGGTCTTTTCCTTCTTTACAGAGCTTCCTAGGTCAAATTTATCAATAATACAAGCCTTTTTAAAGAAATTTGTTGAACTTACTAATAGACTACGTGGTCTTACTTATTCATGCATTAAAAAAAATAAACAACAATAGAAAATACTACGCTATTTAGTTACAGATCAAAACCATTATTCAACATAGATAATTATAAACAACAAGTAAAGAAAAACACATCAATATAAACTCAGATCTATCCAACAACTATTTCTTTCATTGCTCGGATATTTCTTATACATTCATTTTCCACCCTCCGCACACTACTGGAGGGTCCTGTGCACATAGCTGTAGGGGTCTGTGCACATAGCTACAAATTTCCTAAGGTCTCCATGCACAGAGTTGTAGGAGCCTTTCCTTTAACCCAAAACAAAAACTCTGACTCAAAACAATCTTACTTCCAAATGAAATTTATTAGATCTATCATTCAAGCATATCTTTGACCTCTATCAAGGCTCCTTATAGGTTTGGCATTTACAATACCATGGTCCAAAACCATGGGTGGAGTCCAACATTCAAAAAATAATCTGATCCCATTACACAATAAGGGGATTTGACCCACCCCAATACCCCTAAGACTACAAATAGACTCTGCGCTATGTTCTATGCTCCTCGATCTTTGGAGTATTTCTTTGCTACTTACTTCACAGGTATCCCATCTCCAACAAGCCCCCAACACAAAACTATGACTCATCCTGAATCACAACGATGGTGTGCCTGCTATCTTTGCTTTGATGCAGCTTAAGGAATACTTCAACGGTGGAACTAATTCAATGCATTTCTTCTGAAATTCATTGATTTATTTGAGCAACATCTCTATGACCTTATTGATTGTATTATGCTCAATTCCCTTTTGTGACTCATGCAGTGTTTTCAACTTCTATTCTACATTTTGGAGAGCTGACTGGCCTCAAATTCCCATGGCTCTATCCAGGATGCAAGTAGTTTCAACTTTATCTTTTAAATTTTTACCCTCTTTGAGATGGGTAAGGCATTGCATTAGTGCTATGGTATCTGCAGTTACCTTAATCTGATCCAATTATTCAAGTTTCTCACGCACTTTGGCTTCAATATTATATACCTGAGGGTCCTCCTACAGTGAGGACCATACATCCATAAATTCCCTAAAGACATCCGCACACTCCTGTATGAGGGACTCAATTTATTCGATGGCCACTTTCAGATCTATTTCATTCTGCTCTCCTATTTTTGGTGGAGTGGCAGGCTGAAATTGCAACTTCACCTTGACGATTTTCATATGCATTTCCATGTTTAATTCATCAAATTTGGCCTGAGAATCCTTAACAGTTGTGGAAATCTGGGAAATTTTCTCTTTGGGCACATCTATAGCCTGAATCTGGAGCTCTAGTAGCTCGCTGCAAGCTTTATAGATAGCCTCCTCCAACTTTTGTCTTTTCATTTCCTCAGCCATGTGCTCTTGGACAACAAGATGTTTTTCCTTAGCCATGCTCTGCCTTTCATTCTTTAATTCCTTCATAACCATGAGGGTGTGTTGTTAGTGAATCTTCAACTCTTCATCGATGCCCTGGTGGAATTCGTGCAAAGCCTGCAGTGGCATCACAAAAAGGTCCAACATCTTTTTCTGACATCAGACTTCCTGCTTCATCTCCTCGACCATATCAAAAATAAATGTGCCTACAAGGATAGGCATCATACGGTTATCAGAAGTCGGCACCAATTCACGTGATGTTGTGCTTACACCTACCTGTGCTCCACTTGGTTGTACCACATTCACTTACAATTCTCTCACACTCACCTGAAAAACACTCGTCTACACCTGCAAGTATTCCAAGCCCCTATGAACATCAACCAACACTTTCTTATATTGTTCTTCAATATTTCCTGATAAGTTCTTAGTGGCCTACTTCACGGTGTCCCCAATTTCATCGAGGTCCCTTTCAGTAAGGAACATTTCTTCCGGACCAATGAACCTTGTCAGACTTTATCTTCTTTCTCATGCCAACCTTTTGTGGCTATCATCTATTGGTTGTAAAATATGGGTCCACACTGATATCACCACTGATAATGTCATCCCCTTCTGTCTCCATAATCTTTTCTTCGATTTCTTTCTCAGTAACAAAGGTGAATTTTGTGCCTTTCTTTCCTGTAGCTGTAGTCGGCTTCACACCACTAGTTCATTCCTCCTCTGCACCTTCAGCAAGTGAAGTTAACCAATCGCTCAGCCAGTGATTGATGATGACCTCCAAATCTTCTTATTTGACAAGGTACGACACTCGTATCAAACCCCAAAGAGGTCCTTCGTAGCCTAAATGTGTATGTGATGGAAGTCCATTTTGAACTCCGTGACCTGCCGATACTCCTCCAAAAATCTGGGTGATAACCGAAGATTTTGGTTAATAAATGTTCGTAAACTCATTTCAACTCCTACCTCCTTACAATCCATTTCTTCTGGGACTTATTTTGCTTCATCATCATTTGATTCTATTGCCATTGACTTTTTATATCGATCTTGATCTCCCTTACTTGACTGTGCCTTCAATATTTTCCTCTAGGGAAATGACCTTAACACTAGTTTCTTTGACTTTGCGAATGGAGCCACACCTGTGGTGGTCTAATTTTTGGGAGACCTCGGCCCCCTGGCAGTGGCAGGCAGTGTAGTCATCATTAGAAATCCCAATACTATGTGAATAAAATCATGTTCAATATCCTCATAGCTCTTCTTAGAAATACAGTAGGTCTCTTAGCTCTCTTGCAGACAAATTATCACACTTCTAACACTTAGCATGCAAAGTGTTCGAATGGGAGTGGGATCCTTGCTTTATAGAAAATTTAAAATTCAACTCGAATCATTGCCTTTACATACTCCTCATAAATTCCAATTTGGTAGCAGATCCACCAAAATATGCCCTTAATTACATCCCTCCCGCTCCTTTTAATGGCCAAGTCATTGTCCAATAAAATTTTATTGTTCCAACGGTCATATTTTAGATGAAATATGCGAGACTTACCCCTTTAGTGAAGTCCTACCTTCCTCGGCACAGTAACCTTCAGCTGCACCTACATTCAATATATTGCGCAATACTCCTAATGCACTGGAGCCACCCTCCAACATAATTGTTCCACATCTATTCACCTCGGTATCTGAATATCTCCTCCCCCAACACAATCTTATTGGCCAGGTTCAGACTGTTGATAAAATTCTTGGGTTTTTCCAACTACACAGCCCAGTCACATTGTTCCAGAGTTCTTGGTTCCTTAGTAATTCAGAAGAGTCATTCTTTAACTTCTTGAAGAGCCTCATTAATACATTTGCAACCATCAGTGAAGCTATATGTTAACAAGAACCCTTATATCATCACATCCCAATCCACAGTTCCATGGCACAACTCTGTTTCAATATACCATTTCTGAGGTATTGTTTCCAAGGAATGAAAGAACACGTTCACCCATTTTGGTTGAGGTTTTGTAGCCCAAGTTGCAGTCCAGCGAGCTAAATGCTCACGAGGATCTTTTTTACCGTCAGAATTCTCTGAGATCTTCATATCAACATAACTGTTACACCATTTTTTTGGTCATCTAACCTGTTACTATTAGATGGACTAAAGTACACCACGTAAGACCAATTTTACCATAGTAAAATTTCTTTCGCTATGAAAAATAACTTAATAATCCATAATCTATTAAGATGTTTATGGTTTAAATAGCAAACCCCATGAGGAATAATTGAATAAATCCTTATTTGTTTGATTTTCCTCCAGGGATACTTAATTAAACCACTGTTTAATTAATATTCTTGGTCATATTTAACCCAAAACAGGAAAATTAATTACATAAATCATTATTTATCTTATTATTTTCTAGGAATAATTATTTAAATAATATTCCTTGTCAAATTTGACTAAATCATTTCTAATTAATTGAATAAATCACTATTTATTTAATTATTACTCAACCAAATTCATAAAATAATAAATAAATCATTTGTTTATTTATTATTTCTCAATAAAGGGATTTGACCAAATTCAAATTCCTTTTCCCTCCAACAAAAATAATAAAATATTCCATAAAAGTTGGATCTAGATTTGGTTAATAATATTTTAATCATGCACCAATATCTAGAATAACTCAATTTTTTTTTACAAATAGAAGGGTTTTTCCATTCATTCACTACCTTTTGTTGCCTAAATATCACTCTGGATCTATACTTTTGGTTTGACTTTGATCCTCCATCATTGTCATATTTTTCTACTTTTTTCTTGTGAGCTCCCTTTGAGTTCCATTTTTGTCTGGGTTTTCTGCACCATCAAGAGAGAGATATCTTAGATTTAAAGTGCTGAGGACATACAAGAACCCATCCCATTGAGGGGGACTAGTAACATCTTTCTATTTTCCCTTCCTAGGTGTCATAATACAAAAAATTCTTGTATTGTTCATTAGATGCATGGAGCAAATCTTGCTTATTATTTGTTTTTTAATGCCTTTAACTACATAGATCTGGATTTCCGTAGCATTTATTCTGATCACTAACTGCAGATCTAAGGAAATTGACAACCATATTTGATGTTAGGGTTGTTTTTTATGCACAGCTAAAGTGATATTTTTTCGTACGCTTGCGATTATAATTCACACTAACATTAACCAAACCTTGGCCTCATCAACTTGAAAAACTCCATCCATCCTCCCAAAATTTCTCTATGTGCACCTCACCAACAGACTGTAGTGGAAAGCTTCATACTTCTATTCTTCTGGTATCCTTTTCTCGAAATATTCCAGAAACAATACAACATTCCTCATTCCATCATAAAAAGGCAAGTCACGCATTTATGGTTAGACACAACGCAAAGATTTTGTAACCATGTTGCAACACTTAGTGGTTACTTCATGCAAATGATTATGCTAGTGTTCCAACTTCTCAACATAATCTGAAATGCAGGAATTGTCACACTTCGAACATATTCTACCATCCGAGATGGGATTGATCCAGTCTTCGTCATACACAGTGAGCTTATCAATCTAGTCAATCACATCATCTTCGTAGTCATGTTGGACATGCTTAGTATAGTGTGCACCTTCTGAAGGATCCAATGGCACTACAACTTGAGTACCATCATCTTCAAACACCATTTTCCTAATTTTCAGGTTGATTATAGCACCTATGTCATAATTCCAATCAAATCCCAGTAGTGCAGGATAAGGATTACTATCATCAACAATATTGATGACCTCGAAGTCAACCTGCGCGCTTGATCCATCAATATCTACGTTGATTCCCTGAAATCACCACATAAGAATAAACTTCAACTAATTCTCCATCCTCATCTGAAAGGGTGACCATTGCATCTTAGGACCTTCCATTCATTCCCATGTTTGCTTCGGCAGAACGTTGGCATCTGATCCTAGATCCAGAATGACTTGATCCATCTCGTAATCTCTGATCTGTGTAGTCAACCACATCTCCCAACTGGTTCTCTTCTTATTCTTGTACGCTTTGTTTACTATGCGATTTTCGAGTTGCAACCTTTCCTAGCTAGCATAGTTATCTATTATTTCTTGTAATCTTTCTACAACCTTCAGGTCCCTCAACAATTTCATACACGTCTGCAAAAAGGACACAAATATAGGCTGGTCAACTTCCTTTATATCAGCATTCTCCTCAATCTTATTCTTCAATGGAAATCATTGTCTCTGTGTGGTAGTTGGTGAAGCTTTAGGAGTCATAAATGCCTTCCATGCTTACATGAATGTCTCTTTCTTATGATGCACATTAAATCCAACGTTCTTATATTCTCCTTTCCTTACCCAGGTCTTAGTCACAACCATTTTTCCTTCTATGTGGTCTCCTCCAGTACTCACACCATTGCGTGTTACTATGTTAACGCTTGGATATGCCTGGTGTGGTTCAACCCTCATAATTTGTATATTTAGTAATGTTCCAAATGGGGAATAATAGGCTCAGTAGGGAATATCTTAAGATATTCCACTATGGAATCACAACAATATGGAATTAAAAAAATAGATCTAAACCAGAGATAGACTGTTAGGGCATTTACCAGATGCATCACCTTCACAAGGAAGGGTGAAATCCAGAGGCTTCTTGGCCCATTCTAGACTCTGTCTATAGAAGATTGGTAAAACACAGCAAGTGTGGGAATGACACACTCATATTAGATTTTATTTCTCTTAGGAACCTTAGATATATAGATCTAAACAATGGATCCAAAAGATAAGCAAAAACCAAACAAGGGAGAAGCGGGAAATTCCACTCTCAGGAAAATCTGCAATAGGCTCAAGGAGGATGTTGTATTAGCAAGCGGATGTAAAAATAATGTAGACTAGGGCTGGTTTCCCTTATTTTAGTCTGTGTGGGACCTCCATGCAGAGTTTAAACAAAAAAAAAAAGAGTTTAGAGGGCTTAAAAAGATCTCCCACAATCAAAACTAGCTGAAAATCAGCTAAAGGAGAGGGCTGAATTAATAGAGAAACCCTCCTACAGGAATTCCGCAGTTTCTACTGGAATTCATTGTAAATCAGCCATAAAACTTATATTACAGTATGGCAGCAAGAAATCAGATCCATAATGAAGTTCCCTTGTAGAAGCATTAGAATTTACATGAAGCAAGAGAAAAAATCCTTTAGAAATTATAGTTGAAACACATGGAAAAGCTGCAGAAAGACTTGACAGCGTCCTATATGAGGAGCTTCAGCTGCTGTAGGTTAAAACTAAAATATGCAACTGATAAATGGCTGAAAAATTTGATCCATATCAGATCTGGAAACTACTTAGCCTTCTTAACAAGATCCCCTTGGGGTTTTATCAAAATATTGCATAACAAAGTGTAGATCTAGATTTTAATACACTGAACTGTACAAAACTTCAGATATTTCTGAAGACGGATTTCATTACATTACATATCAGATCTGAACATGAATAGATCAGCAAGCTAATTTACAAATATCAAAGGGAGAGGCAAGCCTCAATTACTAGAGAGCAAGTACAATAAGAGATACAAGCAGTAGTGAAACATGTACATGAAAATAATGTAGTTTATGGAAGAGACTGCAGAGTAGCTTGAATGAACTGATACAATAGATAAGAATTACAGATCTGAAAGTGAAATGAGAGTAAGATCCTCTTCCGGGTGGTCACAAGACACCCTCCCTGAGAGAAATCTCCTCTAAACAACTAGATCTTGCAGATCTAGTTCCCCCACTTGCTGCAACTCACAAGCAGATGGAAAACCCTCAACAGGACCAGCGCTGCTATAGAGATGAAGCTTGGCCATAATGAATAATAGTGGAGAGATGCATCAAAATCCCCTCCAAAGAGCTACTCCATGGGAGGAGAGAGGATTCCTAAACAGGAAATCCTCTTCCCTTAGGCTAAATAACCAAGAGACTTGAGTTGCTGTAGCAACTTCTCAAAATTATTCAACAACCTTTGCTTGCTGCCTCTCCTTCTTTTTATAACATGAGGGCTTGCCAAAACCCTAAACCACCTTCTTCAACTTATCCTCTTTCACACAAGAGATCCTCTTATAGAAGTACGTTGTGCTTGATGGATAAGCTTCCCTCCAAATTGTGTTGTAGGTGGGGCCAAGTTTGACCCATTCAAATGAATTTCCCCTTTTCACACTTAGGGGTGTTTAATATAATAGCCCAGATTTTTCCTCTTTTACATCGGGCATGTATTTATTCTCAACTTAGGAGTTTAATAAACCTCCTTCACATAGTTTTATTCATGAATAAAGCAAACTAATAATAAAATGCAATATTCCCATGAGCTGCAAAAATTGGGAATATTACAGTCTCCCCCAGCAAAATGTTTCTTGTCCTCAAGCAACTCTTATTGTAGATGCAAGCCATATATTCCCTCCAAATGGCATCCACATAAGGAAGGCTTCCTACATTTTTTGCAATAGATTATGTATGTTTGGTTCCAAAGTTGTCTTCTACCCATGCATGAGATGACTTCCAACTATGAGGTTAGGTGTCCTCTTCTTACCATGAAGCAAAAGATGACAAGAACATCCCTCCATTCCATGTTTGTGAACTTGAATAAGCATTGCTATGCCTCCATTCTTAGGATCCAAACTCCATCATTTCAGCATTATGCAAAGAAGAAGGAAAGGAGTAATATGGGTAAACAAAATATGTCAAACCATATTCTCCCAAAATCAACCACCAGAGCAAGGCCCTTTGCTGCCATCCTCCATATCCTCCATGTAAGATGGACAAGCCATGCTTCCCAAAAGATGAGGTGCATGCCTTTCTTCACTGCAAGTTATCTTTGATAAGGCATGAACCAGAAAATTATGAGTCATGGGGTGGTCACCATACTCATTCAAAAGCATCAAAGCAATAAGGGATCTTGCTGCCCTCTTTCCTCCTCATGTGCATCATGAAACCAAACCATGCTAATGGACATATGATATGTCACATCAGCCCAATACAAAGTACCATCATCAATGCACATCTTGAGATGATCATGCCAAATTTCTCACCATGCTAAACACATAGACATAGGAGATGTCATGTGGTGGCCAAACCTTCTCAAGTGAAACAAAATTGTACATGCCTTCTCTTTCTGCAACATAACATTGAAATCCAAGGCATGATTCAGAAAATAATGAGCTATTGGGTAGCAAACATACTCACCCAAAAGCATCCATAGCAACAAGGACTTTGCAGCCTTCTTGCCTCATCAACATGTGGATCTTGGAGCAACAACACAATGATGAACATGCAAAATGTCTCATCAACATCGTACAAGCAAGCTCCCTCATACCACACCATGTGAGAGTCATCCCTACTCCCAAGCCAAAGTTCATGCATGAAATATACCTCCAACAGAAATGGATGTGGACATATGAGACATACTTCAAGCATAGGTGAATATATGGACATAAGATTTAAATTTATGATGTCCAACTCTCCTTCTAACAGCCACATCATCCATGCTTCCTCTTCATATAATATACTAATGATGCACCAAGAATGAGATAAGAGAATGAGAATCTTTGGGTAGAGAACATGCTCACCCCAAGGCAACCAGCGCTGCCATGCCCCCTTATACCTTTCAAAACTGCTCTTCAAGGCATAGATCAGAAAAATAGGTGCCTTTGGAGAGTGATAGGAGTGTCCCAAGGGCAAACAACATAACTAAGCTTGCTGGTCCATATATATCTGCAAGTGATCATGTGACCTCTTGCTTACCATCCTCATCCACTCACTCAAATATGGAAGTTGAGTGATGTGCTGCATAATCATGGTATTCTCCAATTGCAGAATACCATCTCCTTTAACCCACTGAAGAACTTTGCATCTCATGGAATACTGAAATGCATCTCTGTTGTGATCTCTTAGTGAGACCTTCTTCTCATGTATGGTCTTCCAAAACCAATGAAGCTTTGGATCTGCAGTAATACCTTCAACAAGCTCCAAGAATGATGAAGCTTCTTTGTCACAGCCACTATGTGACAGTGCTGTGATATACCTTTGCTTCAATTTAGCACTTTGATCTAACCCTTGGCTATGCATGGATCTTGAAATAATATGTGTTGAACTCTCATGCATACCTTGGATCAACTGATATGTGGGAACCTCTTGAAAGAATACAAGAGTTCCTCCATCCGGATCAATGATGCCTCCAAATGTTGGTAAGAATGATGGCCTCCTTTCTTCAAGTATACCGGCACTAGAATCTTTCTTCTCCTCCTCATGCATGGGGACCCCATATGTTATGAACCCAAGACTACCTTGCAAAGATGCAAGTGCCTCTTCTCTATATGCAAGCTCCTTAAGATTTTCTTCAATGCTTTCCAATGTTTGAAAAAGAAGTAATGAGATCTCTTCTTCAGCCATTCTCCCTGCCTTGTGATGACAGGAAGTGCATAGTTCTTCCACTTAATCTTGAAACCCTTTAGGATTTTATTTTCATCTCTTTTCTTCATTGCTATACCTCTCACCTTCTTCAGAGAAAGTGGGCATAGTGGATCTATGAGGAGATCTTGGATCCTCCGGTCTTCTATTTTGCTGGTAGGAAGTGCTAAGGCTTCCTTCTTCTTCTTGAAATCTCATGCAGCTCTTACTGCAACTTGCTTCTTCTTGAAACCCTCTAGGAGTCTCGGTGCTTCTTATTTCTCTCTTCTGATTTACCTCTTGGGAGAGGCCCTTATTAGATATGAAAAATGATGAGAATAATCTCATCTGCTTCATCAAGCTGTTCTCTGCTTCTGCTCATTAATTCACTGGTAGCTTGATCTCACAGGCTGTGCCAGAGATCATGCTCTGATACCACTGTAATGTTCCAAATGGGGAATAATAGGCTCAGTAGGGAATATATTAAGATATTCCACTATGGAATCACAGAAATATGGAATTACACCAATATATCTAAACCATAGATAGACTGGTAGGGCATTTACCGGATGCATCACCTTCACAAGGAAGGGTGAAATCCAGAGGCTTCCTGGCTCGTTCCAGACTCTATCTATAAAAGATTGGTGAAACATAAAAAGTGTGGGAATGAAACAATCCTCTTAGAGTTTATTTCTCTTAGGAACCTTATATCTACAGATCTAAACAATGGATCCAAAAGAGAAGCAAAAACCAAACAAGGGAGAAGCGGGAAATTCCACTCTCAGGAAAATATGCAATAGGCTCAAGGAGGACGCTGTATAAGCAAGCCAGTGTAAAAATAACGTAGAAAAGGGCTAGGTTACCTTATTTTATGCTGTGTGGGACCTCCATTCATAGTTTCAGCAAAAAAAAAAGAGTTTATAGGGCTTAAAAATATCTCCCATAGTCAATACTAGATGAAAATCAGCTAAAGGAGAGGGCTGAATTAATAGAGAAACCCTCCTTCAGGAATTGCGCAGTTTCTATTGGAAGTCACTATAAATCAGCCATAAAACTCATATTACAGTATGGAAGCAAGAAATCAGATCCATAATGAAGTTCCCTTGTAGAAGCATTAGAATTTACATGAAGTAAGAGCAAAAATCCTTTAGAAATTATAGCTGAAACACATGGAAAAGCTGCAGAAAGACTTGACAGCATCCTATATGAGGAGATTTAGCTGTTGTAGGTTAAAACTCAGATCTAAAACTGATAAATGGCTGAAAAATCAGATCCATACCAGAGCTGGAAACTACTCTACCTTCTTAAATATATCCCCTTGGGGTTTTATCAAAATATTGCATAACAAAGTGTAGATCTAGCTTTTAATACACTGAACTGCAGAAAACTTCAGAGATTTCTGAAGATGGCTTTTATTACATTACATATCAGATCTGAACATGAATATATCAGCAAGCTACTTTGCAAATCTCAAAGGGAGAGACAAGCCTCAATCACCAGAGAGCAAGTACAATAAGAGATACAAATAGTAGTGAAACATGTACATGAAAATAACGCAGTTTATGGAAGAGACTGCACAGTAGCTGGAATGAACTGATACAAAAGATAAGAATTATAGATCTGAAAGTGAAATGAGAGTAAGATCCTCTTCCGGGTGGTCACAAGACACCCTCCCTGAGAGAAATCTCCTCTAAACAACTAGATCTTGCAGATCTAGTTCCCCCACTTGTTGCAACTCACATGTAGCTGCAAAACCCTCAATAGGACCAGCACTACTATAGAGATGAAGCTCGGCCATAATTTCAGATAGTGGAGAGATGCATCACAATCCCCTCCAAAGAGCTACTCCATGGGAGGAGAGAGGATTCCTAAACAAGAAATTCTCTTCCCCTAGGCTAAACAACCAAGAGACTTGAGTTGCTGCAGCAACTTCTCAAAATTCTTCAACAACCTTTGCTTGTTTCCTCTCCTTTTTATAACATGAGGGCTTTCCAAAACCCTAAACCACCTTCTTCAACTTATCCTCTTTCACACAAGAGATCCTCTTCTAGAAGTACATTGTGCTTGATGGATAAGCTTCCTTCCAAACTGCGTTGTAGGTGGGGCCAAGTTTGACCCATTCAAATGAATTTACCTTTTTCACACTTAGGGGTGTTTAATATAATAGCCCAGATTTGTCCTCTTTCACATTGGGAATGTATTTATTCTCAACTTAGGAGTTTAATAAACCTCCTTCACATACTTTTATTTATGAATAAAGCAAATTGATAATAAAATGAAATATTCCCATGAGCTCCAAAAATTGGGAATATTACATATTCTGAGCTGGCTACTGACTACGCTTCTCCTACATTTTAGCTAACAAAATGGGACATTATTTGATTTCATGACCAAATTCTTGACAATACTTACAACAAGCTGTAGTAGGATTTTGGTAATCCCTGGAAAATATCCTGTATGTACACAATTGTAACATATGATTTTTCCTCATCCACCACCAACGCCTCCTCCTCAAGCATGCCCTCAACCTTGGAAACCTCCTCGCTCAGTTGACGAACCCAAATCTTCACTCCTTTCTACCTACATTCTATATGGACCATGACTGTTCGACAACATCAGGTCATAGCTCTTATAATGTTGCTCATCATGTCCTGCTGAACTACATAAATTATAGAACAATTGCTTCGATGATCTCACAAACTTTTGCAGTAGGTGAAAATAATCCGTAGAATGTTGCCCTACAACTTTGCATATGCTACTACATACATGGGGCACTATGCTTGTCCCAACACCCGATCTAGGTTTCAATGGGCTCGACATCCCAACGCCTAAATAGTCTCTATAAATAGGGTACTTCTCTTTATAATGACCCTCTGCTTTGCAATTGATACACCAGAATTCTGACCTTATATTAGATCGAACCTCCTTTCCCTTCTTTAGATCCTTTAGCTCCATATGCAAGCTAATCAATTGAGTTTGAATCTATTGCACTCCTATTCTTGTATCATCTACTAGATATTCTTCAAGCTCCATCGCAATCTCCAGTGCTTCAGCCTGAGTTACAATATTCTGTTGTGACAGTGATAGTCTAAGATGAGGAAAAAACGCAGTAATGAACCATTCTCTATGTTTTTAATCCATGATATGAAAAGTAATTTGACTCAATAGTGTCGTAAACCTCTTATCTACCTCCCATACGGTCTAAGTCACCAACTTCTTAATTTATTTGATCTATGTGATATATTGGGACTACAACTTTGGTTTCTTGAATTTGGCATTCAAAATAGTCTTTGTCTCAACCAAAGAAGAATTTTCATTCATCATAACATATTTCATGTACCACGACAATGCTCTATCATGCAGCACTGTAACCAACTATGCTTTTTTCATATTTTCATTTGTAACGTTCTGCATACTCCATATTTCTTCTTCAACAAACCAAAACTATTCAGGATCATCTAATCGCTTGAACATAGGCATCTTCGAGGGTTAAGCCATGGTGAATGGGGGAGGTGTAGGTGGAGGAACATAATGGAATGGTGTGATGATGGGAGTGGAAGGTTGGTGAATTTCCTCAATGCTTTTTTGACTTTCATATCTCAACAAAAAACTTCTCAGGGAATCAAGGTTGATTTCTCTTTCTCTTTCTCTTTCTTCAGACCCAAACAATTTCCTGTATTCAGTTTCAAGGTAAGTACCCCAGTTTGTCCTAAATATTTTACAGCTCCATGTAGCACCAAGTTCTCTTTCATCAAGCATCAGTCTAAGCACATCTGAAGTACACCCTTTTCACATAGTAGCATTTTAATCCAGAAATTCAGTGAATTTAGGTACTTACCTCTAAGGCCTCTGAAGAACTTGCGCTCTACTTCACTATAATACACAAAAGCCTCAATCGTGAATTCGGTGATAAAACCTCCAAGGATATTGTCTATGCAATAATCAATAGCCCTCACGATCTTGTTATCAGTCTTTTTCAACTTCTCAATCAGATTTTTGGTCCATGCAGTTGACTTATTATTGAACCGACCCATTTGCGTAGCTAGTCTTCATATCCACTCGTAAAAATCACTATCAAATGAAGTGAAAAATATCTTGTGTGTGTGTGTATATATATATATATATATATATACTTCTGTAACCAATGTTTAGTAGAGATGCACAGGTTTCTGATTTCTTCCACAACAAAGTCACGTTCTTTAAGATCAACCCAATCTTCAATATCTTTCTTAGATGGATTCCACATCCATATATCCCTCAGTCAGATCCCAGTCCAAACCTGACAATCTAACCAATTGTTCACTTGATGGGGCCTAGACCCAAGTTCGATGTGGCTACACAGTCCAACAAAACCCATTATTATTGGCCCTTTTTGAAATTAACTTCTTACGCAGATCGAAGTCTCGCCTGGTGCAATGTAGGGGGATGATAGAACTAGGTTTCTACATCCAACGAGATAGAGGATCATGGCTTTAGGGATTTTCCTTCTTTACATAGCTTCGTAGGTCATATTTATCAATAATACAAGTGATGTTCAACACATTTGTTGAACTTACTAACAGACTGTGCGACCTTACTTATTCATGCATTAAACAAAGTAAAAAACCATAAACAAGACTATGTTATTCAGTTACAGATCAAAACCCTTATTCAGCATAGATACTCATAAACAACAAGTGAAGAAAAACAAATCAACAGAAATTCAGATCTATCCAATAATTCTTTCATTCATTGCTCATATCTTTCTCATACGTTCACTTTTCACCCTACCCACATAGTTGCAAGGCCCTACACACACAAATTTAAGGATCTACACACACAGCTACAAACTTCCTAAGGTCTTCACACACACAGTTACATGAGCCTTTCCTCTAACCCAAAACAAAAACTCTGACTAAAATCAATTTTACATCCAAATGCACCTCATTAGATATATAATTCAAGCCTATCTTTGAACTCTATCTAGACTCCTTATATAGGTTTTGCATTTACAAGACCATGGTACAAAACCATGGGTGGAGTCCAACGTTCATAAAATATTCCCATCACATTACATAATAAGGTGATTTGACCCACCCCAATGCCACTAAGACTCAAAATAGACTCTGCGCTACGTGCTCCACTCCTCGATCTATAGCGTCTTTCTCTATTGCTTACTTCGCAGGGATCCCATAGCTAACACGGGATGAGAGAGGGTGTCAAGGACTATGCAATTTTGTGGCTAAAGAGGTCAAGGGTGAGGTTTGAGCCTTGATACTACGCAGTGCACACTTCAGGCTAGACTGGACTTGAAAATTGTACAATTGAGGGATTTAGGAAGCCAAGCTGAGGGCTTGAGAAGTAAGATTGCCAACTATATAGTGTTGGAAGGACATGAAGGCTAGGTGATCATGAAATAGCACAATTTAGGAGCTCAAGGACGAGGCTTGAGGACTGAGGAATGAGACTACGAAATGCACGGTCCAAGCTTGACTAGAGGGAAATATTGTACAATATGGTTGCTTATGGGTTGGGCTTGAGCATTTAGATTGTGTAGTGCACAATTTTTGGAGGTAGAGACTATGCATTGTGAAGTTCCAAGAGATAATTTTTCTGCTTGAGGACTTAAAATGTGCAGTACATAGTAGCGGAGGGTTGGATGAGGTTGAGTGGTCGATTGGGGAGTTTTCCTAGTTTTGACTAAGTGTTGTCTCAATGAGATGAGGTTGAAAAAACTAAATACCTGGACATAATCACACATTTATATTACTTGACTACATAGGAACACTCAAAACACATGAAAAACAAATTTTCCTCAATGCGACAGCTTCACGATGGCCTTTACCAAGTGTGCCAGAAAAGGTACACTTTTCAATGAAAATTATGAAACTTGTACGACAATTCTTAAAACTTTGGAAATGAGTACGATAGATGTTTTCATAATAAGAACAACTCATTTACATAATAACTACACCCTAAAAACATCAAAACTAGATTGTGTACAAAGTGCGACACTTTAATATTCTCACAAATGGGACCATAACACTTAGAGAAAACACACGCAACCACTCCTAAAATTTGCGATAATAGCATGAAAAGTCAAAGTAGGCTCCGAAATTTGGATGTAGGCCAAAATTTTGGAGGGTGTAATATGCCAAAAGGGAGAATGCAGTAATACAAGAAAATAATAAATGTACTACAACAAAGTAAACATGTAATCTAAAGGCACCATAACAATGTACATAATAGCTGAGCCATTTTATTATATAGGAGGTGGAATGAAAGTACAATAGTGCTCAATATATGAGACACTCAAGCCAAAGAGATGGCCTAGAATGACCCTGAAGTCCTCCCACAAGAGGGACTGTGTAACTACTGAATTCTGGAGGAAAATATTGCATTATCCCTTCTAGAAATGTCGGGGTAGCAACTGCTAGAAAATATGGCAATGTAGATCTGGCAGTTCTGGAGCTTCGATGGTGCTGAAAATTGAGATTAGGGCTCTATGATGGATACCTAGGATAACCCAAAAAGGATTTTCCAGATATATGAATCTAGGAAAATCACCCTCTTAGGGCTTCACTATAAAACTACTGGGTATGAAGATCTACTGCATAATCTGATCAAAGATGGCTGCAATATGATGTGCAATCAGATCTATGCAAGAAGGGTTGATCCCTTCACTAGATCCTTGGGCTAAAATATCAAGATCTAGCTCCTCCAATCTTCTCCACTGAATGTGGCTGATGATTACTCAACAACTTCAAAAAACTATGCTATCAAGGAGGGAGGCTCTCTAGCCTACTACTAAATATTTCAAATCAGCCCAAAAATGGTAGAAACCATGAATGCAAAGTGAGCAGATGGTCCCTCAAAATATTTCCAGCTGAAATGTTGAAAAAATCCTTCCTCCAATAGCTCTATAGGTCTGGACTGCGCAATCCTTGAGGGGCCTGCTACTGCATGGAGGTAAAATCTAATGGCCTGAATTTCGGATATATATTTTCTACTCCTGAAAGGCTAAAATTTAAGAACAAGGTGAAAGGATGAATCCTCCACCAGTTTCCTAGCTGAAATGTTAGAAACAACCTCCACCTCTTGAACCCTCATGCAGTAATTGCATTATTCCTGAGAATGAATGTGCTATAGAGAGTGGCTGAATATGGCACCAATGCATAATAATGAATATATCTCAATAGAAACCTTCCTAGAGTAGGAACTCGAAGTCCCCTATGGGTAAGGGTGGGATTTCTACTCGAAAACACCCTGTGCTAAATAACACTATAGGCTTAACTAAACAACATAAGCATGCATATAAATGTCACTTGAAAAATCTAGATCTAAACAGATCAAAAATATGATACAAAGCCTTCCTTCTATTTTTCCTTCATCTTCCTTATATATATTTTGAGCCTTCCATAGCCCTACCCCACCTCATAACTACATTGTACATGTGGCCACGAGCCTCCATGAAGACTGTGTTGTCTCTCCACAATCTCCATCATGTCTGCATTTAATTCCCATTCTCTCCATCGTGTGTGCATTATATGCACCACTTCCTCCACTATCTCATCATAAGTGTTGTATGATCTTACTTTGAATGAACTATGATCTCAGTTGACCTCCTCCACGATCCTCATGACTTTACATTGAAGATCCATGATCTCCACTTTCCCTTCATTTAAGAAGCCACTCCACTACTCCATAATGTAGATCTAAATGTAAATTATCCACATTCACACATCAAAAGTAGATTTTATTCATCTGTGGGGTTTATGGGTCCCTCCACCCTCTTATTTACTTAATTAATTAGGAAAAATTAAGAACTTTAATATTCCAATTATCTTATGAAAAATTGGGAATGTTATAGTCCTCCCCACAAAATTTTTTCTTGTCCTCAAGCAACTGCAAAAGTGGATGCTACAGCAAACATCCTCCTCCAAAATGGCATCCTCATATGGAAGGTGTCCCCATCTGCCACAATGTGTAATGCATGCCCAACTCCAAAGATGCCTCTCTAGAATGTCTAGAATGGCTTCCAACTAAAAATTTAGATGCATCTCCTCATCAATGAATCTCCAAGTGGCAACCATATCTTTTCCAACATACTCCTCTATGCATGAGATACATACAATAAAGTGGTCTCTTCCCAAAGTGGAAATTTCCAACTCATGAACTATCTCTCTAACCCATGCTACATAGAGTAGATTTCATCTCTCAATGCTCTCATCATTAACCCTATTTGCCTTGTGGGATCTAAGCATCACATAAACATAGTGCAAAATAAGAAGTAGAGACATATCGATGAACATATAAAATTTCAAACCATATTCTCCCAATAACAACCACTGTAGGAAAGCCTTCTGTTGCCAGCTAGATCATCATGAAAAGAAGTAAGAGAGCCATACTCTCTCAAAAGAATCTATCACATCAATTCTTCTTGTTGCCATTCCAAATCAACATCAAATCAAGTATGAGAGCCATACTCTCTCAATAGAAGCCAATGCAGCAATGCCTCTTGTCACCACATCACATCATCATTATACCAAGTAAAATGACCATAATCTCCCAACATAAGCCAACATAGTAAGGCCTCCTATTTCCATCCTCCATCAATATCATGCAATGTATGGGGAGAAATAAGCCCATACTTTCCCAATAGTAACCAAAGCAACAAGGATTATTGCAGCCACCTTACAACATCATGATGTGAGTCATGGAGAAACAACATACTAATGGACATGTGGAATGTTTCATCATTCAAATACAAACGACTCCCCTCTTTAACCACATCATGTGGGGGTAGTGCCTAATAAGCCCTAAAGATGTCCTTTACTTTCACCAAATTTCACTTCATTCCATTTTTCCTTTATCAGTTATAGGCTTAAAAGATCAATAGGAATGATTAAAGTCACTTTAAGAATGCATGCAATGACTGACTTATTATACTTTTGTGGTTTTGTTGTCGTAGTGATTTTTGATCAGAATTAGCTACAGAATGCAACCATTCTGTAGCTAGTCGTATATTCTGCAGCCATCTTTATGTTCACACAGGTTACAGGTGTCATTTGAAGGAAAAATTCATATGGTTAAATTCCAGAACACTCCTACATCATTCCTTGCCCTCTACGAAGGTTGAGCAAAAATTTGCAAGTAGTTATGCACGTGGAGAAAACCAAAACTAAGAAGTAGACTTCTACAAGGATAAGGACTCTGCAGGTGTCTTCAGCAAAATACGAGTCCTCAACAGGAGTTCTAGTTTGATTTTGATTGTAAAAGACACCTATGCATATTTCTCCTCAATGACAGTTATGTATTTGCTTATAAGAATAACTTGGGGAACCGAGAAACAGTTAGTTAGTTGATGTTTTGTTGTTAGTTCTCAAAGACTGTGATACTCTATTTCTGAGTGTTTTTCCTTTAATGAAAGAAGTACAACTTTAATGCATGATTTGAAGAAATTTTAAGGAGTTAAGGATTCGTGTGCCAATCTGATGGTAGAGGGCCCCTACTCTCCGAAAGGCTTTGTGCATATTTTCTAGATAAGTGACCTTTAGCTCTGTTTTGTTCTTAATCTAGGCAGTTTTTCTGAGCATCATGCTTTATGTTTACTTACATCGAATATTACAGTCAATCCTGTTCTCATGAACTGTTCCAATATATCACTAACACGTGAATGAGATAGAGTTGTACTACTACAGAGGTTAATTGCATTTTAGTTCAGTTCTGTTCATTATATTTCAAGTTTTATTAGTTAATTTCATTCTAGTCCTATTAATTAGACTTAAAAGACCCTCATTATTTTACAAGTTGCTCTTGTTCTTAATCTCTTCTAACACATCATTATCATATGGACAAGAATTAGTTATATCATTTTGAGTTCTTGACTGTTCTGCAATTTCTCATAATTTTACAAACAACCTTTTTCCAAAGTTATTCCAAGAGATCTCTAACCCTTGAATGAGGCTTAATAGTAACATTTTGAGTTGCAGAATGGGTTAATTCTAGTGTCATAAGTTATTTTAGCATAGGGTTCCTTACTATGTTGCAAATAATCTTTTCTCAAAATGTTCCAACAAATTTCTAACAATGGATGAGATTTTCTCCTTGATATTTTAAGTTGTTGTTTACTAAAGAGAACCTCATTACATCAAACTTATCCTTTTTCTCAAATTGTTCCAACATACCTCTAATGAATTGAATTGGACTGAGTTTAATGTTATGAGTTACTTTTCTTGTCAAGCTTTACAATCTGTGGATTAGCATTTTCTGTTCTTAGGTGCCATACATAGTTTAGAGTAGATTTTGCTTTGTTTTAGTGTGATCAATAACTTCTCTTTGCCAATAATTTAGTTCTTTTCCTCTTAGCATAAAAACACAAAACCAAAAACACTAGAAAAACACTAAACACAACGAAATAGGAAGAAGATACCTAGGCACATATAGTGCACTTCACTTCAATAGTTTACTAGCCCTGGTTGACAATTTATGACATCAATTTAGGAACACTAAGTTGAGTAAACATTTTGGCGCCGTTTCCGGGGAAGTGTAACTAGGTAGCCTTGTTTCTTACCTCCCAAAAACAATGATATGCGTAGAGAAAGAGACTCAAGGGGTAGATTCATAAGAAGTAGAAGCTTGATTCCTAGAACACCACTTGTTCCACCAAGACCAAGAGGCAGCACACCTCCAACTCAAACCCACATCCCATACTTTACTGATCATAGACTTCCAGAAGACTTAAGATCAGATATTCCATTAGAAAGACCTTCCACTTCATCCACTGAACCTGTCCTAGAAGAAGATTCAAGAACCCCTGCTAGAGACATAAACTTTTCCACTTCCACAGGAGAATCAACCATGGCAGAAGAAGGGGGAGGAGGAGTCTTTAATGGAGAACATACACTATTTGGAGGGGGTAGAGGTAGAGGTAGAGGAGAAGGAGGTAGAGGTGCATAAGGAGAAGGAGGTAGAGGTGAAGAAGGAGGCAGAGGAAGAGGTAGAAGGGAAATGGGAAGCTCTTTTGGGTTTCCTATAGTAGATGAAGAAACCAATGCAACTATGAAAAACATTTCACCCTCTGTCCTTCCAAACTTTTATGGACTCAAAAGTGAAGATCCCGAAACCTTCCTATTTGAATTTGAAGTCCTATGTAGAACCTATGATTACTTACAAGATGCCCAAAAACTTAAACTATTCCCTTCAACATTGAAAGGAGTAGCATTAAAATGGTTTATGAGTTTGATCAACAGTTCTATTAGGACATGGGAAGACATGAAACATGCATTTCTAGAGAGGTATTTGGATTACTGTATGCCAGTCAACCATAAGGAGGAAGTGTTTAAAATGCTACAAAAAGAGGATGAAAATATGGAAGATTTGTTGGAGAGGTTTAACTATAACATCAAAAGAGAAAAAATGGAAAACTTAGACCAAGATACTTTGAAAGCTCTCTTGTTGAAGACAATTAGGGATGAATGGCTAGATATCCTTAATATGATGGGAAAAGGGGATATATCTCAGCTCACATTACCTGAAATAGCTGAATTATGTATCAAACTTTCAAGAGGGAAATCTAAAACTGTAAAAGGACCAAGAGACCCTGCTCTTGCAAGGGCAAGTAAGTCTGCTTCTGGGACAGTAAGTAGGGCAGAAATAGGACATATGATTGATGAATTCAAATCTGACATTTTAGGGAGCCTTAGTGAACAAATAGACACCCTTAAATTACAAAACAAGCAAAAAGCTGAATCGAATACCTTAGCAATCTTTTGTCCCAAATGTAGAAAGAAGCATGCCTCGAGAGAGTGCCCTTTGGATGCAAAAATAGTAGAGACTTGTGTAATTTGTTTAGAAAAGCATGAGACCAAGAATTGTCCTTCACTTCCTGGTCTTAAAGTTGTCTTTCAAGAAGAAACCCCTACAAATTCCACAGAATCTCTCAATTTTGTCTCTAAGAGACCTTGGAAAGGACCTCAATCACAAGGATTCCATGATCAACTGTATAATCAACCCCCACCAAATTGGAATTCTTGGCAACAACCTTGGCCCCAATTTCAAAATCAATCTCAAACTTGGGCACAAGGAGCACAAAATCCCTATGGAAGATACTCTCAGTATTATCAATATCCACCATCTTATCCACCATATCCAAATTTCCCTCCTCAACAAAATCCTCAACAAAGTCCACAACATCAAAATCCACCACTTCCATTACCATTTCCTCAGAAAGAAAATCAGTTACCTGCCCAACCCATACCAAACCCCAACAATAAAAATCCTCAGAACACATACATGATAGAAGGCCAATAGTTTCCAACCTATTTGATTACTCCCTTAGACCTTAATGATGTTCAACTTAGGCCTGGAAGAATACTTGAAAAGAAGAAACCTTCGGTAATCATACAAGAGAAAAACAACTCTGAGGAAGATTCTCTACGGGTAAATAAAAGTCTTGAAGAGAGCACACCTTTTCAAGACCCAAATATTGAAAAATAAAAACAAAAAGAACCAATAATTTCAACTCCTATATTAGAGCATCCATCAACATCTACCTCTACACCTCCCTTTCCAAAAAGATTACAAATTGATAAGGGTGTAGAAAAACAAATTATGGTGCCTAATTATGATTTCCTAGATGAGCTAAGGAATGTTTGTATTAAGATCCCATTATTACAAGCTATCAAGGAAATTCCAATTTTAGCAAAAACAGTAAAGGAGTTGAGCATGAAAAAAATAGGAAAAAGAATAAAGGAGACAAAGAAAATTCAACTGGCAGGAAAAATAGCAGATATCATGATGGGTAAGATTGCCATTCCAAAGTATCTAGACCCAGGAAATCCAGTTGTTAAAATACACATCAATGGAACTGAGATCCAAAACACACTTATTGATTTAGGAGCAACAATCAATATCATGAGTAGACAAATCATGGATAAGCTAAGACTTCCTAATATTTTTTTACACCCACATTATTACAATTAGCAAATAGATCTTTGATTAAACCTGATGGGGTAATAAAAGAAATTCTAGTGTACTTAGATTCTTGGGAGTACCCTGTGGATTTTATGATCCTAACTCCTAAAAATAATCTAGGGGGACATTCTATTATATCAGGAATACCCTGGTTAGCTACAGATGATGCCTTCATTAGATGTAGATCCGATGATATGTACATCTCTTATGGTAGTTCAACCAATAAATTTACCTTGTATCCTCCAGCAAGAACAATTACAGAGTTAGATGATACCCAATGGATTGAGGATGAAGAAGACATACAACCTCTCTTCACAATTTCAGAAATTAGTGAAGATAGCCAGATTCTAAATACCTTAGAAAATTTTGAATCCTCTTCAGAATACAAACATGAACAATTTCAAGAAGAATCCAACATTGAGTTTTTATCATCAAGATAGATGTCTCTTTATTCCATGGATAAATTTGGCAGCTCTACAATTGAGATATTTCCAGGTAAAACTTTAAACATAAACAAGAACCTAGAGAAATCTCAACAAGAAAAGCTAGTCAAGATATTACAGAGACATTCTTCTGCATATGCATGGGAGTACACTGATATGAAAGGGATAAGCCCTAAGACTTTCACTCATCACATCTACATAGAGGAAAATTGTAAACCAATCAGACAACCTCAAAGACGGATGAATCCAAATCTTAAGGAAATTGTTAAAGAAGAATTGCAGAAATTGTTAAATGCCAACTTTATCTATCCCATTTCAGATAGTCAGTGGGTTTCTCCTTTGGTAATTGTGCCAAAGAAAAATGGTAAATGGAGGGTATGTATTGACTACCGAGAATTAAACAAAGCTACTCTTAAAGATCATTTTCCCCTACCTTTCATAGATCAGGTGTTAGATACATTAGCTGGCAAAAAGTACTTCTCATTTGTAGATGGGTTTAGTGGTTATAACCAAATTCAAGTAGCACTTGAAGATCAAGACAAAACCACATTTACATGTCCTTGGGGTACCTATGCTTACCGAGTATTGCCATTTGGACTATGCAATGCACCTGCAACATTTCAAAGGGCAGTACTAGGAATTTTTTCAGATCTAATACATGATTTTGTAGAGGTATATATGGATGATTTCACAGTTTATGGAAACACATTTGAAGAAGCCTTAGAAAACTTGGAAAAAGTTTTAAAGAGATATAAAGAAGCAAATCTTTCACAAAGTCATGAGAAGTGTTTTATGATGTTTACTGAAGTAATTGTTTTAGGACATCATATTTCAAGGGATGGGATTAGAGTTGATGAGTCAAAAGTTGAAGTCATCTCTAACTTATCTATTCCAAGTTGTCAAAAAGATGTTAGGAGTTTTCTAGGATTTACAGGATATTATCGAAGGTTTATAGAAAACTTCACCAAGATAGCATCTCCACTTTTCAAATTACTTACCAAGGACTGTGAATTCAAGTGGAATCCTAATTGCCAGTTAGCCTTTGAGACCCTGAAAACAAAAATCTCTGAAGCACCTATTTTAAGGGGACCTAACTGGAAGTTACCTTTTCATATTTCAACAGATGCCTCAGATACAACTTTAGGAGCAGTATTGGGACAAAAAGACCTGATTCCTTATGCCATCTACTATACAAGTAAAAATTTGATTCCTTCAGAGTTAAATTATACTGTAACTGAAAAAGAGTTCTTAGCTGTTGTTCATGCCATAAATAAATTCAGACACTATATAACAGGCTATGAAACTTTTGTTCACACAGATCACTCTGCAATTAAATATCTAATGAAAAAATCAATTACTAATGGCAGAGTCATAAGATGGTTATTGATTTTACAGGAATTCAACATTACCATTCTAGATAGGCCTGGGAAATAAAATATAGTAGCTGATTTCCTATCTAGACTCCAAAACATTAAGGACAATACTCCAGTTGAAGATCAATTCCATGATGAATATCTTTTTCAGTTTCTACTCAAACTCCTTGGTTTGCTGACATTGCTAATTATTTAGTTTCAGGGAAATTTCCTTCAATAATGAATGCAAGAGACAAAAGAAAGATCATTTATGACATTGCAAAATATTCATGGGTTGCTAATGAGTTATACAAAACAGTTTCAGATTTTATCATTAGGTGATGTGTTCGAGAAGATGAGATGCTTGAGATCCTCAAGGCATGTCATGATGAACCTTGTGGTAGCTTTGCTGATAAAAGGATAGCTTATAAGGTCCTTCATTTAGGATACTATTGGCCATCCCTTTTTAAATATGCTAAAGAGTATGTCAAAAGGTGTGACAGTTGCCAAAGGGTAGGGAAACCTTCTCCTTCAGGTGAGATGCCATTGCAGCCTCAGGTACATATTGAACCTTTTGAAAAATGGGCTTTAGATTTTGTAGGACCTATTAGTCCTCCATCAAGACAAAAGAAATATATATTAGTTTACACTGATTATGTTACCAAATGGGTAGAGGCCAAGCCATTACTTTCTGCTACTGAAGCATCTATAGTTAATTTTCTTTTTGAGGATATTTTTACTCGTTTTGGTGTCCCAAGGGAAATTGTTACAGATCAAGGAGCTCAATTCACATCAAGGCTAGTGGAACAAATGGTGGAGAGGTACAAAATCAGACACAGAAAATCTACTCCCTATCATCCACAAGCAAATGGTCAAGTGGAATCTACTAACAAGGTCATTGAGGGGATCCTAACAAAGACTGTTCATTTACATAGAAGAGATTGGGCAGACAGGCTTCCTGAAGCCTTGTGGGCCTATATAACTACATGGAGAAGCACAACAGGTCATACTCCTTATGAACTTGTTTATGGAAAACAAGTTTTGTTTCCCATAGAGTTTCAGATTCAAACTTTTAAAATGGCAGTCGAACTAGGACTTGATCTAACAGAAGCACAAAAGCATAGATTGGAGCAGATTAATGAATTGGATGAGATCAGACAGGATGCAGTCCAGAGAAAAAATATAGTCCAACAGCAAAGGACTAGATGGCATGATAAGTACATTAAGGAAAATAAATTCAAAGAAGGTGACTGGGCCCTCTTGTTTGATTCAAAGTTCAAATATTTTCAAGGTAAATTCCAAACACATTGGCTTGGGCCATATGAAATTGTGAAAATTTTTGACAATGGAGCAATAAAAATCAGGACAATAGATGAAGATAAGGTCATTTTTCTTGTAAATGGTCATAGATTGAAGCTGTATCATAAGCCACTTTCAAGAGAAGAATTTGTCAAGAGATTCCAAGAGAACAGTAATGTGAAGTTAATGAAAAAGAATCCTTCTTCTTCATCAACTTAATTGTATTTTTTGAAATCAGATGATGAAAAAAAAAAAAAAAAAAAGGAAAAAATAAAGTATAAACATGAAAAATAATCATTGATTAGCATGTTTATACAAAAAATATAAGGTGAAAATCAGAATCCTTCTGACACTTTAGCTTTTCAAAATTTTTCTTTTCCTGCAAACAACTATCATAAAATCATAAGTGCAGGCTCACTTTACATATCACATTCCACTTATGATCCATTTCACTTCATCATATCTCACTTCATTCATATTTCATTCACTCCATTCATCCATACTTCATTCACTCCATTTCATGATCCATCTCTTTTTCATTTCAGATTTTCAAAATTGATCTCTTTCTGCAATTGAGTATTACAAATCATAAGTTGCAGGCCACTTTTCATATTTCATTTCACTCCACATTTATGATCTATTTCATTCCATCATATTCCACTTCATTCATGCTTCATTCAACTATATTTCATAATCCATTTTATTTCATCTTACACTTCATTCCATCCATATTTCAAATCATTTCATTCCATGTTTCAAAGCTTTCACAGGTACATTCTGCAGCCAACTATTCAGTAACCATGGGTTCAGCAGCAAATTGATCCTGCACACCTATTTCAACAAGAAAAATCAAAAGGATTATGAAGACTGAAAGATCAATGATTTTCAAAGGAAAGACCAAGCATATTGAAAAAAAAGAAAAAATCAAGAAAAGGGCTAAGGTAAAATTGTGAAATTATTATGATAACAGATTATGAAAGATATAGTATGGTTAAGTCATACATATGTTTCATAAAGTTATTTTGATTATTCGTATTGATCAAGCCTATCATAAAATCCTTGGACAAACCCCTTCCATTCCGCCATATCAAATCATCACTTATTAAAAGTTAACGGTTAGTACTTGAAGTGACCTATTAGGTCATGTCACTAACCCGAAATATTCAGTGATGATTTTGAAATCCTCATGGGATTTCTCCGCGGTCTTTTACTCCATGACATCTCTCAAACTCATTTATTCATGTGATTTACCCTCACCGTATTTCACTCATCCCATAACCACTTCATGTCAGTTTTCCGTAGCCAATTCCTGTCTGCAGAAACAGAGAGGTCATCTTTAAGGTGAAAACAACCCTCTACAACCATTTTTACCTTGAATAGGGAAGCAGTAATAGAGAAGTAAATTTAAGTTGAGGAGGAGAAGCCATGGGACTTATTGTAAGGTCTAAACCAGTCGGAACCAAATATCTAGAAGGTTACCCACAAATTAAAGAGATGTTACAACAGGTTGGATGGCTACAGTTTTTGGAGAAGTTCAATGGATTTCATAAGGAGGTCACCAAGTCATTTGCTCGGTCATTCAACGGGTCAGAAGTTGAAATAAGTGATGTCAAGTTCATTATCACAGAATCCTTTATAGCAGAAGCAGCAGAGTTACCAAGGCAAGGTGAACGATGGTTCAAAAACAAGGAATTTCACAATGAAGCATGGAGGCAGATGCTAAAAACACCAGGTATGGATATTTCAGTTTTCAAGAAAGGCATTCCTAGTTCAGCCTTAAAGAATAAATGGTGAAATATGTTGCTAATTCTGCAAAAGTTTATAACTTGTGAGGGAAGGTTTGGCACCCTATATGTTTATCACATTCGACTTATGATGCATTTCCTAGATGAAGAAATCAATTTACCCTTTTTCTTACTCCATAGCCTAAAGAGGATGGCTTCTAATGTACAAAAAAGGGTTCAATTCTTAGAAACCACCTTGTATCACCATGGCCTAGTTAAAATCCTAATTGAGCATCATTTGAAAAAGGTGGGAGACAGTTGGGATGAGTTCCTCTTGAGGAATCATTTTGAAGAACCTAAAGAAACTCCATCTGAAGGAAAACTTGGAAGAAGAAGCAGGAGAGGAAAAATTGCCAAATTTGTTGAACTTAAAACTGGTAAATCCATACAAGAAGACAGTGAGGAGATTATCTCTGAAAAATTGGCTGAAATCAAGAAAAAACTTAAAAAGGAAAAGATACTAAGGAAGTATGCTAAGGAGAGAGGTGAGGGACCATATAAACTGAGAAGAAGCCATAGGCTTAGAGGCATATTGAAGAAAACAGGAGTTAAACAAACAGGAATCATAAATATTGAAGATGAAGAGACACCAACTAACAGATCTTCTGAGTACCAGTATGAAGAAGATCTTGATAGAGGAAATACAGAGGTAGACCCAGCCCAACAACAAATCTATAATTATGTTGAGTCATTGGAAAAGAGAGCTTCAGAAAACAGAGGAAGAACTCCTAGCCCACAAGAATCTTCAATTGAAGTGCTGAGAAGAGATAAATATGAATTGGAAGTAATTAATAGGCATATAAAAAATGAAAATGAAATTTTAAGGGAACAAGTCAAGATGAGAAGTAACATGAACACAACTCTCTCTCTGCAAATGGAAAAATTGTACAAGGCTAGTGAGAAGTTGAAGAAGAAAAATAAAAAGTTGAGTAGGGCACTTATAAATCTGAGGTTCAAATTGGTCATAAGGAAGCCTAAGATGTCGTTGAACACCAAGAAAAGAAGAAAAAGGAAGTTAGATGTCCTAGCAGAAGTTTCAGAATACATGGATTGATTGCATGAGGACATGCAAAAGCTTTGCAGTGGGGGTATGTTGAGCCCCAAAGATGTCCTTTCCTTTCACCAAATTTCACTTCATTCCATTTGTCCTTTATCAGTTATAGGCTTAAAAGATCAATATGAATGATTAAAGTCACTTTAAGAATGCATGCAATGACTGACTTATTATATTTTTGTGGTTTTTTTGTCATAGTGATTTTTTATCAGACTTAGCTATCGAATGCAGCCATTCTGTAGCTAGTCGCATATTCTGCAGCTATATTTATGTTCACACAGGTTACAGGTGTCATTTGAGGGAAAAATGCATATGGTTGAATTCCAGGACTCTCCTACATCATTCCTTGCCCTCTACAAAGTCTGAGCAAAAATCTGCAAGTATGCACGTGGAGGAAGCCAAAACTAAGAAGTAGACTTCTACAAGGACAAGGACTCTGTAGATGTCTTCAGCAAAGTACGATTCCTCAACAAGAGTTCTAATTTGATTTTGATTGAAAAATACACCTATGCCTATTTCTACTCAATGACAATTATGTATTTTGCTTATAATAATAACTCGGTGAACCGAGAGACAGCTAGCTAGTTGATGTTTTGTTGTTAATTCTCAAAAACTGTGATACTCTGTTTTCTGAGCGTTTTTCCTTTAATGAAAGAAGTACAACTTTGATACATGATCTGAATCAATTTTAGGGAGTTGAGCATTCGTGTGCCAATCTAATGGTAGAGGTCCCCTACTGTCCGAAAGGCTTTGTGCATATTTTCTAGATAAGTGATTTTTAACTTTGTTTATTCTTAATTTAGGCAGTTTTCTGAGCATCATGTTTTATGTTTACTTACATCGAATATTACAGTCAATCTTGTTCTCATGAATTGTTCCAATATATCGCTAACACGTGAATGAGATAGAGTTGTATTACTTCGGAGGTTAATTGCATTTTAGTTTAGTTTTGTTTATTGTATTTCAAGTTTTATTAGTTAATTGCATTCTAGTCCTGTTAATTAGACTTAAAAGACCCTCATTATTTTACAAGCTGCTCTTGTTCTTAGTCTCTTCTAACACATCATTATCATATGGACAAGAATTAGTTATATCATTTTGAGTTCTTGACTGTTCTGCAATTTCTCATAATTTTACAAACAACCTTTTTCCAAAGTTATTCCAAGAGATCTCTAACCCTTGAATGAGGCTTAATAGTAACATTTTGAGTTGAAGAATGGGTTAATTCTAGTGTCATAAGTTATTTTAGCATAGCGTTCCTTACTATGTTGTAGATAATCTTTTCTTAAAATGTTCCAACAAATTTCTAACAATGGATGAGATTTTCTCTGTGATATTTTAAGTTGTTGTTTACTAAAGAGAACCTCATTACATCAAACTTATCCTTTTTCTCAAATTGTTCCAACATACCTCTAATGAATTGAATTGGACTGAGTTTAATGTTATGAGTTACTTTTCTTGTCAAGCTTTACAATCTGTGGATTAGAATTTTCTGTTCTTAGGTGCCACACATAGTTTAGAGTAGATTTTGCTCTGTTTTAGTGTGATCAATAACTTCTCTTTGCCAATAATTTAGTTCTTTTCCTCT